>JAJGRW010003578.1:0-98025 GCA_025461045.1 Carex parvula | reverse complement strand
AATTAATATACTGATGCACCCGTGGAGAGGCTACCAATGTACCTGATCCAACCACGTAACCACCACAATTGATTAATTAAGTTCGCATAATACAAACGCTTGACGAGGAGAACAGCTTGGTCCGATGCTCATCGGACTCAAATTTGGGTCCTATGGGTTTCGGGAGCGTCCGATCTACTTTAAGATCGTGCATATAAATTTTAAAGCAGATGTGAAGTTTACGGACGCGAATTTGAAAGCAGATCGGACAGTCGTTGAACCCATCGAACTCAGAGCATCTACATCTCTGAAACTCTTAGAGTTTCTAAATAACTGTTGACTGTTTTTAAGAAATTATGGACTCTGGAATTTAAAATGTTAACATTCCTGAAACTAATTTTAGAGTTTCTAATAAGCCACATCATCAGTAAATTAAAATTGATAAGCCACATCAGCAGTAAATTCAACTAATTTTAGCGATTACAGGCTAATCGTTTTGCCACGTCAGAGTTTATAAACGATTTCTTAATAAAAAATTATTAAGCAAAGTTGCTAAATAAGAAATTCATCTACATCCCTAAAACTGGTTTAGCAACTGCCACGTCAGATTAGAAACTCTAATAGTTTCAGGGATGCAGATGCTCTCTTTGAGTCCGATGGGCATCAGACCCAAATTGAACTCCTTAACAAGTGCATAGTTGTCATAAATAATTCAGTATCCTTAAAATATTTCTCTTTATGTCTTAACAAACTACTTAAAATTAGTAAATTAGGGAACCAAGGAGTCCAATGGGTAAAGATTTTAATAGAGCAGTTTTTGCTTCATGCAGTGCACAAACCATATGCAGTGCTATTTTGTATCTATAGTTCATGCGATGCATGAAGTCAAACTTGCTCTGTTAAAATATTACCCGGGTCCAGTGAGTTGATTTCTGAAAATTTTACTACTTAAAATTAGTAAATATTTCTCTTTATTTGAAAACTTGAGTTGATTTGTGAAAATCCGAATTGTTCGTGTTTTCAAAGCACACATCTCAAAGCAACTCATTCGCTATTAATACTGCCTTGTGTACTAAATAGACCGTAAAAAGTTTTGGCATGTTATAAATATTAAGTTATGGGTGTTCATTTAATTGCATCAAAACTTCTCATTAATGAAGTATGTTTTATCTCCCTCATTTATCAATTGAATTAAATTAGATGGCTTATTATTTACATTTTCTATCTATAAATAGAGGATTGTAAGTTTGTATTATACATAACAAAAACATATGAATAAGAGATAGCCATCTTTATACATTCTCAATATCTTGTTTATTATTATTTTGCTTTATTTTACAACATGGCACTAGTTTTCAGATAAATAAATAGAAGTTTAATTAGTTATCTCAAACGGTATACACTTTTCAATGGGCATTAGATCGCATTCGATTCGACATTCAATTTAGATTGTTCAATTTGCATTGAGATTTACACGCCTGTTTAGATTCACAGACGGTTTATAATTTTAGTTTTTGCACAAATCTTACTACTGATATAGCAGTCCAGACCGAGTATCAAACCAAATTTGATCAGATGGGCATCAAATACACCCCGAGCAGGGGTGGATCTAGTGTATTCCAGGGGGGCAGCTGCCCCCCCTAAATTTTGAGTTTAGTGGAAATTTATAGGTTCCGATCTACTTTGCGCCCCCCCCCCCCCCCGGAATTTTTTTTGCCCCCCTCTGGACATTTAATTTGTAATTCAAGTTAAATTTAGGGTTAAATTAAAATAAATCTGTTGAATTTTGATTGGTAAGTAGAATTATGAGTCAGAGCATAAGAAATTACAAGTCAAAGCATTGAAAAATATAAGTTAAAGCATTTTTTTGTCGAGTACCCAATTGGTTAATGAATTTAAACCCAATTTGATATTTTTTTGCTCTCTGACGAAAATTTTGGATCCGCCCCTGACCCCGAGCGGAACGTCTCCATCTCATCCATTTGATTAATATTGTCTATCACAATATTACAATGACAAAATCTAACGGCTGTAGATGATCCTCATGGATAAGAACCAAGAGAATAAAGGATTAAGGTGGTCCAAACTATGAAAAACACTGTTATTGTCCAAGAATGAATTGGAGAGATCAGGCTAATTTAAATCCGTTAAGACGTACGCGTCGTGCAAGTTGGGCATGGCGCGCACTTCAGTCAATTTTTGGCGCCTTTCTTGGTTTCTCTTTCCATGCCGCTTTTGTAGAATATAAATTTAATAGCACGTCTGGTTCCTCTCCAGTTCAAATGCAACAACAGAGGGAAATTAATGAAGTTGGAAACTCATTTAGTTGAGACCAATGACCAATTAATCATCTACAAAATCACTTAGAGCTAATATAATATATTTTTTTACAATTTTGTAATTTTAATATGGGTAACGTTTTTCTCTGTTTTTTTTAGTCTATGTTTGAATTAGAAAGACAAAAATATATATTAAAGCAACACTATTATTTCCGTATATTTATATTTTAGATTATGATTATAGTAACTATAGTCATAAAATTTACAAATAATTCATAGCTTAAACTAGAATGAACAAATAGATGAATAAATAGTTAATTCATAAATTATTCTTTTATTTACGGAATTATTCACAAACTATTCACAAATATTATAAATTTTATAAATAAACACAACTGTCCTTTGGCTATTAGCTCTCAAACTTCATACATTCCATGATTCATTAATTTTATTTGTAGACTGCTGTCAAAGCTATCATGTGTACTAGAGATAGGTACAACAAATGTCAATTTCGTTTAGAAAAATACACTTCTTCTCCCGTTATCTTCAACATTTCTCTTTATAGAAAATAACTCAACTTCTCGTGAAGCTCAAGAAACATGCTAGCACATCAATAACCATTGTATGTGTTAGCGTCAAAATACAGTTGATTTGCCCTTTAGTTATTGACAATAATCTTAGGAATAAACAAAAGAAATTAGATTAAACAAAAAAAGTTTAAGCAATTAATACAAAGTCTTCCAAACAAAATCAGAGGTACATGTTGTGCCTACATAAAATAAAGTCCTTGAGAAAACAATTATCATACCTTTATTGTTTGTAAAATTAATATATTATTTATTCCTAAAGGGCCATAATTTGCCATATTATTTGTAAAAAAAAATATTCCACAACATATCTACATTATATTCAAATAATAAATAGTTTATCTCGTTAATTCATTACCAAATTCCAGAATTTACTAACAGGAACAAAGATGTCTCCTGCTCAGTTTAAAATGGAGAGGATAAACCCCAGCATTTAACTTCATGCTAATCCGAATTCCGAAGAAAGAGATGTCAGATGAGGAGCAACCTCACCAACTAGAAACGAGAGCCTGAGTAGCTCGGACGTCCGAATCGTAAGATAGAGACAAAGCCTAATCGGACGGTCACGATCGCACTACGCTCTCTGCAACGGGGTACACACAAGCGACGGCTGAGGCGCTACGTATCAACTACCACCACACACAAGTCACAAGGGAAAGTTGCAGATTCCCCCCCAATAATTTCTGTTATTTTAAATGGTGTCTATTTTTGTCTAGATTTAGGAACTAATGATATTCTCGGTATTTAATTTAATCATTTACCACATGTACGTTGGAGTGGTAATAGCGAAGTTTAGTAACAGTTTATCTTTTTGATCGCATTATTAATTGATTAGTTTTGTATTCAAATTGAAAACATAAACCTAATATAGATTATGATGGGTCTAGTTTCTCTGCAGAAAGACACATGATCAATTTTCATAAGAAATATTTTAAAAAATAGATGTCAAAATTAAATGAATTTCTTATATAAAAAGTTGTTATTGGACATCTAAATCTTTTCTATCATGGAGTTTTTTTCCATACCACAAAAATAGTAAAAGTATATATATATATATATATATATATATATATATCTTACAACAAGATGGCGATAAGTAATCACATTGAGCGGACAATTAGGTCATTTGAATTTTCAAAATGAAGATATGGAACCTAACTAATGACACAACTTTACTTCACGAAGTACCTTAAAAATTTAAATTAAAAATCCAAATGTTGAATCCAATTGTAAATTTTAGTTATTTTTAAAGCAATTCCACATAATTTTATAAATTTTTTTAAATTTGTTCCTGCCAAAATCAGAGTATATTTTACGGATCAATACAATTGTTGTCGGCATTTTGACGCCAATCATAAGAAAAAAAAAAGTATATCACAATATATAAATTTCAGGCGTAAACCTTTTGGCCTCATGATAATATACAAAGCGAACTAAAAAGTTTATGCAATTTTGATTGGACACAACTAATGAAATATAACAAAATCGACAGCTCAAATTTATAATTTAAATTTCAAAATTTCAAATATGAATAAATTATTAAACTTGTTACTCTAAAACCTCCTCCTTAAATAAAATAATATTTCATCTAATTCTTTCCGTGCTGTACTTTCATATAACATTTCAACTGCATGCAGGTAGGAAAACAGGTGTATGGTTGCAAAAAAAAAAAAAAGAAATCAACTTATCAACTACCCCAGATGATGCCAAATATATGGATTAATTGCTCTACCAAGACAAAAAAAAAACAAAAAAAAAACAAAAAGAAACAAATGAAAAAGTTGTCAAACAACCAACAATGAATACCTTGGATAAAAAAATAAAAAAAATTCACATTGCAACAATAAATATTGCAATCAAGACCAAAGCTATTTGTTTATTGGTATTGTACTTGACTAAGATTGATATAATGCAATGAGATGTACTTTTTTATACCCTAGATTAGGGCCGCACAAAAAATTCGTAGTTCGTAATTCGATTCGAGTTTGATTCGAAAAAGGTCGTAAAAGATTCGATTCGAAATTGAGTTCGTTCGAAATTAATTCAAACCAAACTTAGTTCGAAATTAATTCAAACCAAACTCAAACTGGACCTAGTTTGTTCGAAATAGGTTCGCAAACTCAAACGTGACCTGTTAATTCCGCTGATAATGGACTTTAATGTTTTATTTAGGATAATATTTGGGTTTGTAATAATTCTAAGACTTTAGTAATTGTTCTGTACTTCTATTGATATTTAAATTGTACTTGAATACTTTGGATATTTGAAAACTTTGGTGATGTTACTCCTGTTGTCTATTTGAAAAACTTTGGATTCTATGATTGTACTGAACTTTGATTGATTGTACTAAACTTAGGTGTTTGATATAAATTTTGGTATTTGTAATAAACTTTGGTACTATGTAATAAGAATTCAGAATGCCTGA
Organism: Carex parvula; assembly: GCA_025461045.1. Classification (NCBI taxonomy): domain Eukaryota; kingdom Viridiplantae; phylum Streptophyta; class Magnoliopsida; order Poales; family Cyperaceae; genus Carex; species Carex parvula. The sequence goes on along the minus strand of JAJGRW010003578.1, from coordinate 92,755 downwards.
ATTTTTATTAAAGTGCTGTAATTTCGAACTATGGCTCAGCCATAAGTCATAACTCGTAAGTCGTAACAAAGTTTCGTAAAAGTTTGAAATTGAGTTCGTAAAAATCGATCGAAATTGAAATTGAGTTCGTTCGAAATTAATTCAAACCAAACTTAGTTCGAAATTAATTCAAACCAAACTCAAACTGAGAATAAGTTCGATTCGTTCAGTTCTTTTGTAGCCCTACCCTAGATTGAAAAAGAAATCATAAGCCTAGATACCATTTTTATTTAATTATTCACTTTCATACTTCCATGATGTACTCTATTGCATGATAGAGAAATTAGAAACAGCAGCTTAAGTTAGTTTTAATTTGAAAAAAAAAGTATTAAATAAAATTTATAAGTGGTGTTTTGTATTGTCTGGATTTGAATGTGTGTATCTCATTTCCTCGGACATGTTACTGGTGTTTGATGATTTGCAACAAAACAATTCACATAAAAGAAATTATATATGATGTATATAGAAATTCAAGCCTAATAAAGATTCTAAACTATGGTCATATCTTTTTTCAACTTTTATTAGTACAAAGTGCGCTTATAAGTTGTCTTTATTTTTGTCAAAAAAATATATTTCAATTCAAAATAAAATATCTTCTCTCTCTCTCAATAAACAGAAAGTGTTACGAAATTAGCAAAGAGGTTTTATCCATTATTTACCAGTATCCATAATTTTTATGCTTCCTTCCTTATTTTTCCTAAAAAAAGATTCTCAATTCTCAATCAACTGTGTATCAAATTTGATAATAAAAATGTAGAAGTGGGTAAATATAGAAGCTAACAATAACATGCAATTTCATTGCACGGTAACAACAAGAATGCCTACATGTTGGAGAGTAGGTTGGGTCCGATGGGTTTCGGGACCGTCCGATCTACTTTAAGATTCGTGCGCATGAATTTTAAAGTAGATGCGAAAATTGCGGGCGCAAATCTTAAAGCAGATCGGACCCGAATTGGCCTCTACATGTTGATGTAGAAAGCAGGAATGACAAGTTCATGAAGAGAGAAGAATTTTGCATGCTATCATGCAAACTCAAATATCTTTTAACTCATCCTAACTTGTTATATATGAGAAGAAAGTTAGAAATGTTTTACCAGATAAGTTTTACTTTTATTATTTTCTAATAAAATATTTAATAAAAATTATAAGTGGACTAATTGTATTATTGATTTTCAATCTATTTTTGAATTTAAAATGAGAAATCAGAGAAAATCAAAACCGTCAAATCCAACCACTGAAAGATATTTGTTCTAGTCGGATACCGCAAAATCTGGAGATAAAAATAACTGGAGATTTGATATCACAAATGAAAAAATGTCGAGTTCACAGCATGTAAATCGAGATTTGTTTAAATGGACCTACTATAAATCCTAATTTCACCCATAAAGAAATGCGAAATGAGCTGCAACACCAATTCCATGTCAAAATTAAGATAACAATCTAAAATAATTAACAAAAAGCTGGCACATAAGAATGCCAGATTGGTACTAGCATCTAATAGCCTACCTAGATTTCATTTAATAAAATTGATGAAATTGATTTTAACAATTGATTGTAGGGTTTTGTTTGTATTTCTCATAATTTACAATTTACAAGTTGGTAAGTAAATATAGCTAATAAAGAAGCCCTGATTTTATTTCCTTAAATTGCAAAGAGTGTTCTTCTATTTTTAGCAATAATTTTGTATTATTTACTGTTAAAAAAAAGGCCCTAGATTTAATAAATTAAAAGAAGAGAAGTAATAATTTAGGAGAATAAACATAGGAGGAACCCATTCATTTTATCACAAAAGGTATCTCGGGATTTGTATCCAATTTCCATAAAAGATATTTGAAAAAAAAATAGATGTGGGAATTAATGATATTTTATATAAAGAATGTTGCAAATTAGTATTTTTATTGGACGATTTAATATAAGAGGAAGATTCTTGCGCTATATAACTTTTGAGGAACACAGTTTTCACAACCTCAATTTTGTATTGAGATATTTTCCGAAGTATGATGTGTAGTTCCTTTAGTTTCAAATCTTCATATTCAAAATTCCATATGTTTATCCGGACAATATACGTATTAAGATAAGAAAAATGAAAAGTTGATGTTTTATTATTATTTTGCTAATTTAATATAAGAAGAAACCATTGTTATTCGACAATCTAAAATCTTTTATATCATGGATTTTTCCCCATACCATAAATATAGTAAAAAAAAATATAAAACTATTTTAACCCGATGGCGATATGTAAATCACATTAAGCGAACAATTAGGTCATTTGAAATTTAAAAATGACGATATGGAACCTAACTAATAATGACACAGCTTTACTTCATGAATTACCTTATAATTAAAATTAAAAATTAAAATACTGAATCCAACTATTAATTTTAGTTTTTTTTTTATAAAGCAATTCCACATATCTTTATCATTTTTTAATTTGTTCCTGGCAAGATCAGAGTCTAAAAAATTCACCGATTAAATATATCACAATTTATAAATTTCAGGCGTCATTCTTTTGACCTCATGATAATATACAAAGCGAACTAAAAAGTTTATGCAATTTTGATTGGACACATAACTCATGAAATATAACAAAATCGACAGCTCAAATTTATAACTTAAATTTCAGATTTTCAAATATTAATAAAAAATATGAAAACTTGTTGCTCTAAAACCTCCTCCTAAATAAAATAATATCATCTAAATTCTTTCCGTGCTGTACTTTCATATAACATTTCAACTGCATTAAGGTAGGAAAACAGGTGTATGGTTGCATAAAAAAAGAACACAATGTATCAACTACCTCAGATGATGCCAAATTTATGGATTAATTGGTTTACCAAGACAATTTTGGGCTGATAATGACCGTATAAATGATTTGACAAAAAGAAACAAATAAAAAAAAATGTCAAACAACCAACAATTAATATAACAGCACAGCAAAAAAAAAAAAAAATACTCTGGACCCAAAAAAATAAATAAAATATTCACATTGCAAATAATGCATAACTTTGTAGATATTTGCAATCAAGCCCAAAGCTATTTTTTTATTAGTATTGTAGTTGACTAAGATTGACATGATGCAAGATGGACTTTTTTATACCCATTGAAAAGGAAATCATACTTGCTCATCTTAGCAGCATTGAAGCCTGATAAAGATTCTCAACTATGGTCTTATCCTTTTCAATATTTATTAGTACAAACTACAAAGTATGCTTATAAGTTGTCTTTAATTTTTTTTTAAAAAGGTTATTAGGAAGGAGAATTCTGGCTTATTTCTAAAGTTAGATGACATACTTGTGATTTGCATTTTTAACTCAATTTTGAGTTTGCTTGTGACGAATTCGGATCGAATATAAAGATGCCAGCTTCTTATAATTAATCCGCACCGCAAGTTTAAATTAGTCCGGATTCTTAACAGACCAGTCCGTATTCTAAACTCAAATTTTGAATTACATCAGAGAATATTCGCTCCAGAACTTGCCATGATGTCATCATGGGTCCTAGAATATTAATATCTGGAAAAGACATGTAAAATTATTTAGAAATAAATGAGAATATTGTGTCCGAAGGAAGCACACCAATTCTTAGCTGGTAGATGGGCATTCATTTGGTAGCTTGAATCAAATCTTGATTCTCCTCAAATTTAAGGTTTTGCAGGGGGGCAACAAGAAAAATTGTTCTTCAAATTGTTGATCAGACGGTGGTTGTGAGAGCAGAGAGGACAAGAGAGGACACGCTGTCTCATGCAATTGATGGACGCTGCCGTTTCAACGTAACAATGTAACATAACAAAACGGAGATATTGCGGTCCCCATCCCACTGACTTGTGGGACCCACTGGTCGGATAAGCAGCCTATTGGTCACCGACGGAGCAATCATTTTTTTTTCTCGTTGACTTTGACGGCTTTGAATGTCAGATAGGATGACCGGAATGTCTAAAATGTAATACCGTTTCGGTCATGACCGAAACTGCAATTATACCGGAAATTTCGTCAATTTCAAGTAATTATGGGTTCAAATTTTTTTTTTTTTTCCGAGATATGGATAACATGGTAAAGCTATTCAGGAAAAGGAGAGGGAAATAAGTGCTATGATTGACGGAGAATATAAAGAAATCAATTATTAAAGATAGTGTTAGATAATTTATTAGAGGGGTTGCAAGATAGTCTAAGTTCGAAAAACTTTGTTATGTAATTTTTATTGTTTTTCTTGTGGTTAAGAATAAACTATTAAGTTATGCGGTTCTTCAAAAGTCTTAAATTCTTTATGAGTTTATTGTCTAGATATGAGTTCATGGTAAGATAAATGAGCAATAGATGTAACAATTACTTAAGTCCAGTCCTACGTCAAAGCATATTTTTCAAAATTAGAGATAGGGCAACTATCTGTCTATCCCTTGATTGTACTTGCTTCCGTTACTATCAATTACCAAATGATATGCGTCATTATCGGTAATTTCAATAATTATGATAAAAGTAAAATGTAATGTTAAATTTCTTCCATTAGAGATGCAAAAGGTGATCTTGACAGCTACTATTAAGTTATTAAAAAAAAAAGAGATTCAAAAGGTGAACCATCACGACATTTACACAGTTGCCGTTCCAACTGAATCGGAATATACCAGTGAAATTGCAGTTATTTCGGCCAAATAAACTAGTCTTTATATTCTTTTTCTTTTCTTCAATAACAAAAGGAAAAATGTCATCTGATCTTCAATTTTCATCTTAAGGAGACTTAGGATCAGAATTAGTTATCAGATCTATTTTGTGTGGTTTTCATTTTGTTCACACCATCAGCATTTTATTTTGGATCTTTTGGCAACTGATTAATTTAAACAATCACAACATTTGAATTCTTTTTATGAACATAATTTATTTGGTACAAATATCATGGCATAAAAATAAAGTTTTGAGTCCAGAGCATAATTTTATATTCATCAAATGTTTCAATTTTGGGCAATCTAAATTTAAACAATTATTATTATTGCATCATCAAATAATATTCGAATCAGTATATATTTGAAGGGAAACATGTATATACATGATATAAAAACACCGTACAAATTCATTTTTAATGTTTAAAACTTTTAAAAATAATTCCATAATTTTTTTTATCATCGAAAGAAGATAAGGCTCACAATTCCCAATTTCATATTCAATGTGGCACACTCATATATCACAATAAGCTATCTAAACTTTCAAAATTATGCATTGGTTATCAAATTATTCAAGTTTTCAACCAGAGCCGCTCTGGGTTGGTATTGTTATTATTTAAACAATGATACAACTCAATCTGCAAGGATCTCTGGTTAGCTAATTCTGATATACAGTATAATTAAATTTGTCTCATTTCAATGATTTCTGATAGTATACGATAATTTTATTCCTCAAATTCATTTTCCCTTTTATGCTAAGATTCAACAACCTTTTTCTTTAGCGCTTTCAAATATTTTTTTCTGCGGTACTAACCAGTGGTGGAGTCAGACTTTCAAACTATAGAAAGTCAAATACATATAATGATTAATCATATAAAATTTTAATGCAAAAAATAAAGGTCATTTTAAACTACCATGACATTTTACTCTAAATTATATAAAAAATTATACAAATATATACACACACACACACACATATATATATATATATATATGAGATAGAGGTAGGTCCGATGGGCATCGGACCTACTTTTAAGTTCAACTTAGCTCTAACACCGTACGATTAGCATCAAAATCTTCTTGCACATAAATTGGTACAGACTCACAGGATTGTTGATGCGTAGAGTACACATTTTGATGCAAATCGGATGGTCACTACACCCATCGAACCAAAGTAGGTCCATGATCATTGGACCTACTCTCAATTCTATAGATTACTCTCAATTCTATATATGATTAATTGATCCCTATTGGTACTGTCTTCAATCCGCCCTAGTATCGAAACTGTGTAGCAGGTAGAAAATAATGTTGTCACGGGTTGAACGAAATGCCACACGTCGAAGAGGCCCACGGGTACAACCTAGAAGGCTAGAACGAATAAAGTTTCCCAATTGTTATGGGTAAAGATTTTAACAGAGCAATTTTGGATTCATGCAGTGCACGAACTATTATGCAACATTTTATGATTCTATAGTCAGTGACTGTATGAATCCAAAAGTGTTCTGTTAATACTCTTCAATTGAAATCGAAATGCACAATAGATATGCACATAGAAAAAACAATATATATCATATTTAAGTCATTCTATTTTATTAGTTGAATTTAAATTATATTATTTAAAGTTTTTAAGGTAAAACATGACAGAGACATGAAAAATAAAAAGTTTGGGAAACTCATTATCTTATTCTACCTAAAACCAAGCATTAAAATAAAGTATGAGGTCTAACCATCCGAGTCGTTCTTCTTTTTTAAAAAAAAGTGAAGGTGAAAAGGGAAATGGATAGGTGTCAAATTTTTTTTCATCACATGGAAGGAACCTAATTATATGTGTAGTTTCTTTATAAATTTATTAAGAAATCACATATTTGATGCGAGTCTTTGAGGTGCCACACAGTGGCAGAGCCATATTGAATCAAGGATAAGTAATTGAATTTTGAAAACTGGATATAGGTCTATGTATATTTGTATTGTTGTCTATTTCTAAATTTTTTTTTATCTATTTCTAAACAGTACACAGTTGAATTGATTAATTGACGACAATCCACAACTGCTAGTTGTATCAGCAAATACTCTTGATAAAATCTTAGCAATGCCCCTAATGTCATAATTTATTATCCTTCTTAAAGAAGTAAAGAACCACAAATCAACTTCCAAAGTAACCACACATTTGGTGTGGTTCATTCCATGTCATAATTTTCTTTTGCCATCTTTTTGATCCTATAAATTTTTTATTTCTTTTGTAAAAATAAAAAACTGCAAATATCCTAACATAACACATCTATTATGCAAGGCAATTAAAATTTTGGAAATGAAATGCAGTACAGACAAAGTGGGGTGCTAGTGTGTGTGTGCACATTTGTTAGGTGATAGCAAACACACATTATGCAACACTAAATAAGAAGAGAAAACAATTAATCGTTAGTGATAGTCTGATAGACTAACCACTAATGTCTATTATAATAATTATTAATAGGTATATGACATTTTATGATTTGCATGGATAACCATTAACTAACTATCAATTTTACTTTAATTTCGTCATGGCTACATCTATTACAACTTTAAAAGAAATTTTTAGAAAAATGTCATTTATGGATACTAGTGCTTGGAAAGACTTGTACAAACAAATTATGTTGTTAATTAAAGTGGTTGATCATTAGAATTTTAACATTGCAGAATAACAGAAAGAATGCCTACATGTACATGATGCAAACAGTAATAGATAATGACAAGTTCATGAAGAGAGAATTTTTTTTGCATGCTATCATGCAAATGTTACACTAAATTAATCTTTAACGTATCATATTCCTAACTTGTTATATATAAGAAAAAAAAGTTGAAATATTTTATCAAATAAGTTCACTTTTATTTTCTAATAGGATATTTGATAAAAAAATAATATAAGTGGACTAATTGTATTATTGATTTTGGACATATTTTTGAATTTTAAAATGAGAAATCAGAGAAAATCAAAACTATAAGATCAAACCATTTAAAGATATTTGTTCCAATCGAATACTGTAAGATATGGGGATAAAAATAAATCAAGATCTGACACTACAATTGAACATATGCTCCATAATACTGACCTCAAGCTGCACATTTCTTGGTTGATATTATGAGATCACTCTCTTTTTCAATTACTTTGCATTATATTATGTCCAATCAATTTTTCGATGGAAAGATGGGTGGTAGCTAGGAAGATATATATATGCAGATTTTACTCTTAACTATCCTTGTAGATAATACATAAATTTTGAGATATTTGCAATCAAGCCCAAAACTATTTGTTTATTAGTATTTTACTTGACTAAGATTGATATGATGTAATGAGATGTACATTTTTATACCCTTTGAAAAGAAATCATAAGCCTAGATATTTTTATATTTAATTTTTTTTTTGAGAAAGATTTTTTATTTAATTATTCACTCTCAAGTCACACTGTTTCATACTTTCATGATGTACTTTAGTGCATGATAGAGAAAGAAAACGAAAAGAGTAGCTTAAGTAAGTTTAATTTGAAAAATAAAGTTATGAAATAAAATTTACAAGTGATGTTTTGTATTTTATGGATTTGAATGTGTGCATATCATTTTCTTGGACATTTATTTATATTTGATAATTGACAACATAACAATTGTCACATAAAAGAAATTATATATGATGTATAGCATTGAAGCGTGATAAAGGTTCTCAACTATGGTCTTATCCTTTTCAATATTTATTAGTGCAAAGTACGCTTATAAGTTGTCTTTATATTTTTTAATTAGGATTCTTAACTAGAATGACACAAAATATACTTATAAATTGATCTGTATATTTTATTGAAGTATTCCATGAGGGGCAACATTTATGAGTTCACATTGTTACTAAAATTTTGAGTTTGCCCGTGAAGAATTCGGATCGTCCGTTACGAATTTAAAGGTGCCAGCTTCCTATAATTAATCCGCACCGCAAGTTTTTAAATTGGTCCGAATTCTTAACAGACGGTTCGTATTCTAAACTCAAATTTTGAATTACATCATAGGATATTCACTTCAGAACTTGCATGATTCATCACAGGGTCCCTAGCTAGAATATAAAATCTGCAAAAGACATGTAAATTATTGAAAATAAATGAAATTCATGATTGTGTCCGAAGGAGGCACACCAATTCTTAGCTGAATAGCTGGTAGACAGACATTCAATTTGGTAGCTTGCCTCAATTAATTCTTGATTCTCCTCAAATTTTAGGTTTTGCAGGGGGGAACAAGAAAAATATGTTCTTCAAATTTTTGATCAGACGGTGGTTGTGGCTGCAGAGAGGACAAGATAGAACCCGGTGTCCCATGCAATTGATGGACGCTGCCGTTTCAACGGTGACAATGTAACATAACAAAGCGGAGATATTGCGGTCCCCATCCATCTGACCTGTGGGTCCCACTGGTGGTCGGATAAGCATTCTATTGGTCCACCGAGGGAGGGAGCTACCGAGCAATTAATCATTTGTTCTCGTTGACTTTGATGGCTTTTCAGATAGGATGACTGGAATGTAATACCGTTTTGGTCTACCGGAAATTTCATGTATTTATGTGTTCTATTTTTTTTTTTTCGAAATATGGATGACGTGATAAAGCTACAATGAACAGAGAGACGGAAATAAAGAGTTATGACAAAATGAAGATAAACATGCTAATTATCAGTGACATATATATAAAGAAAAATTATTTTAGTACCCGCGCCACAGTACTCACACTATACCCGCACTTCCATAAGACCATAACTGTAAGGTTGCGGTCCCCACAACTACCGATCTAACTAACAATATTATCGGACCTTCCATTTTGAATTTCAAAATGTTCCTTTCTCTCCGTTTTTTTCTTTTTCAAAGGCTTCGGCTATTTTGAGGCGATTTTAGGTCGATTTGGAGGCGATTTTGAAACTGGAAGCGATTTTGAAACTGGAAGCGATTTCGTGTGGTTTTTACAAGTTTAATCGGTGATTTTGAAATGTGATCAGTTAGATTAATATTGTTTCTTTTCGATTTTATTTTTGTTTTGGTGAAGTAATAATGATATATCGTTTCGTTTCTATTTCATATACACAATCGTGTTTCAGTGTTGCTGGATTTTGAGATGTTTGTGACAATTTGATTTGCGAAGATGATGTAATTGTCTATTATGTGTTTAGATATAAATACTTGGTAGTTCAGATATAAATACTTGATGTGTTCAGATATAAATACTTGGTAGTTTAGATATAAATACTTGATGTGTTCAGAAATAAATACTTTGATGTGTTCAGATATAAATACTTGATAGTTGAGATATAAATACTTGATGTGTTCAGATATAAATACTTGATGTGTTCAGATATAAATACTTGATCTGTTTAGATATAAATACTTGATCTGTTCAGATTCAAAATTCATTTTAATAAAGTGGCAGTTACAATTTAAAGTTAAAAAAAATTAATAACAACCAATTATTAAAAATAACGTTATATGGTTTAAATTATTTATTTAAAAAATATATAATAAACTTCCGTTGGGTCGATTATTATATATGAGTTCATATAAAACCATAGATAATACTAATAGATTACAATTAGTGCAACATATATACATATTGCCTTTTGTACACATGCAATCCCATATGATCCATATAACATATACTCCTCAAGATCTAATACAATGTTTGTATAAAAGTTATGTCCTTACCACTTAGTAACCATGTGATCAAGGTTTGGCCCAATTTTCGTAAAGTTAGGCTCATGTTGCCAAAACTCTTGGTTATGAATCTAGTTTGGATCAAAATCTCATACAAACTAGTTGTATTAGATCCAACATATAAAAAAGAGAGTGTCCATGTGATCCATGACATGATGCCTCTTGGTTAAAGGTCACAAACATTTCAACTCAAATATTTTTTAAGATTCTTATTCATCCAACGTAATATAAATATAAATACTTTAGTTCGTAAGTATTAATACCACACCCTTATAGTTATAAATACTTTGTTTCATAAGTATAAATGCCACAAGAATAGAGATATAAATATTACCCGCACATAAGCTAAGTCAACATTTTTTTGTCAATATTTTTTGTTGACAATTTTAGTGGTCTCCACATGTTGTTTATTACCCACACATAAGCTAAGTCAACATTTTTGTTGATAATTTTAGTGGTCCCCACATGCCGTTTGAGTGGTTCCCAAATGCGGGTACGAAGCGAGGATTTTTCAAGAAAAGGTGCGGGTACGGTTATTTTAGAAAAATTAATATATCATATATGTAGTTCATTGTATAGATATAAATACTTGTCTTGTATAGATATAAATACTTCACAATATTACTATTAATACTTATTAAACAAAATTACAGTTTTGAAACGGTTGTGTGGTCCCCTAATGCGGGTACGACGCGAGGATTTTTCAAAAAAAAGTGCGGATACGGTTATTTAAGAAAAATTCATATATCATATATGTAGTTCATTGTATAGATATAAATACTTCACAATGTTACTATTAATATTTGTAAAACAAGATTACAATTTTGGAACGGTTGCGGTCCCCATAAACAGTTATGGCAGTTTAGGTGCGGGTACAGTGCGGGTACTCAACTGCGGATACTCATATCAGCTTCCTATATAAAACTCGTGAATGCGGGATATTTAGCTAAGTTTAAATTTTTTGTTTTGTAACTTTTGTTATTTTTCTGTTTAATTTTTATAAACATGTCAAAAGTCTCAACTCAGTTATAGTTTTTTTTTATCTAGCATGAATGTGCAGGATATGACAAATGGACAATAAATGCAACAATTACTTAGTCCACTTCTATATCAAAGTATATTTAAAAAAAAAATCAATGGTAGACAATTGTCTAATTCTGATTATATTTGGCTCTGCCACTTCCAACATAATCGGAATATACCAACAAAATTTCAGTCATTTCGGCCAAGTAGACTAGTCTTTAGATTATAGATATATATATATATATAGAGAGAGAATGACTAATATAGAGAATGACTAATATACAAACGTTTGTTCCTAGGCTCAGAACAAATGATTTGGTTCTCCGATTTTCAAAGTTCAAACAGTCGATCCAAACCGTTAGATATTCAATCTATATTAAAATGTGCTTGGAGACCAAATTTTACATTTTTTGGAATTTTTTTACTATTTATTAAGCTGGTTTGAAAGCCGCTGTTTTTCAATGCTGCAGAAATTTAATAAAAACAGCGGTTTTCAAACCAGCTTAATAAATAGTAAAAAAATTCCAAAAAATGTAAAATTTGGTCTCCAAGCACATTTTAATATAGATTGAATATCTAACGGTTTGGATCGACTGTTTGGACTTTGAAAATCGGAGAACCAAATCGTTTGTTCATGAGCCCAGGAACAAACGTTTGTATATTAGCCATTCTCTCTCTCTCTCTCTCTCTCTCTCTTTCTCTATATGTATATATATATATATAGGACAGTGCTACGGTGCTACGCATATATAAGGGTCCTTCGTGCTACAGCTCACTTTTTGAGTTTTTAAAATCCTAACGGTCGATCCGAACCGTTCAACATGATCTCCATATGAATATGTACTTGCAAACCAAATTTTACATTTTTTAGAATTTTTTTACTATTTATTAAGCCACTTTGAAAAAACACTAATTTGTACACAACAGCAAACTTTTCTGGACCATTGGATCAGCGATTTTCAAAGTGGCTTAATAAATAGTAAAAAAATTCTAAAAAATGTAAAATTTGGTTTGCAAGTACATATTGATATGGAGATCATGTTGAACGGTTCGGATCGACCGTTAGGATTTCGAAAACTCAAAAAGTGAGCCGTAGCACGGAGGGGCCCTTATATATGCGTAACATATTAGCCAGATTATATATATATATATATATAGTAGAACTAGGGTGCTCTCGAGTTCACCAAGTCCTTGGTGAACTCAAGTCCAAAACTCATCGAATTGGCTTCAAACGACGAATCCGACCGTTGAAACCTGTCTACCTTACGAGTGATGCGTCTACATGCAAAATTTTAAATTTTGAAATTAATTTTGCATAGAGTCAAGTGGTCAAAATTAGAAGGTTAATAAATTAATTTTAATGCATTCATTTTTTGACGTTTTTTGACTACTTGACTCTATGCAAAATTAATTTCAAAATTTAAAATTTTTGCATGTAGACGCATTACTCGCAAGGTAGACGGGTTTCAACGGTTGGATGCGTCGTTTGAAGCCGATCCGATGAGTTTTGGACTTGAGTTCACCAAGGGCTTGGTGAACTCGAGAGCACCCTAGTTCTACTCTATATATATATATATATCTTACAGAACTAGAAAGATATAAATAACGCAAATATTCTTGCAAGTGCCAAAAGTTCAAACCGACACTCAAATACTCCATTTTTTATTTTTCGAAAAGTAACAAATATATTTTACAGAACTAGAAAGATATAAATAACGCAAATCAGCTGCGATTTTTTTAGAATTTCTTAAGGAACCATATATTTGGTGTTGGTGTCGTTCCTTCCATGTCATAATTATTTTTTGTCATTTTTCTGATTCTATAATTTTTTTTAATAGAAATAAAAAAATGCAATTACCCTAACCTAACCTAAGCCCATCTACTATTCAAGGCGATTAAAATTTTGGAAATAAAATGCAGCTCAGAGTTCAGACAAAGTGTGGTTCAAGTGTGTGCGTGTGCGCACATTTGTTAGGTGATAGCAAACACACATTATGCGACACTAAATAAGGAGAGAAAACAATTAAACGTCAGTGATAGACTAACCACCAATGTCTTATATAATAATTATTAATAGGTATAATATGACATTTTATGATTTGCATGGATAACCATTAACTAACTATCAATTTTACTTTTAATTCGTCATGGCTACATCTATTACAACTTTAAAAGAAATATTTAGAAAAAGGTCCTTTATTAAAACTAGTGCTTGGAAAGGTCCTTTACTAATATTTTTTTTTTCATTCTCAAGCCATTTATGATTTCATTTATATGAAAAGAATTTTTTTAATAAGAGTTGTCTGTACTAAACACTAAATTAAGAAGCACAACTCTAGTTATGTATTCTCAATTTCTCACTTAGTTTTTGCAATTCCTCTTTTTTTTTTTGTTAGGATATTTTTTTTTAGGAAAACTTTTGTGGTTTCTCAATATTCTTTGCTAGTTTAAATGAGAAAAATCAGAAAGGCAAATAACTGGGAGGAATTAAAATAATAACGGAAGTTTGTCAGAAATTGAGAACACTATATATATGGGTTTGATTATAAAATTTTCTATGGCGTTCTAATATATACTCTTAATTGTGGGCCTAATTGGCAGTATTTGTATATGCAACCATAGTGACAAATTAATAGTTTGGATTCGGTTCGGCGAAGTCAAAAAATTCATAATTCGGGTATAATTCGGAAATGATTCGGTACAACAAGGAAGCAAAAAAAAAAAGACCAAAAAAACCGTTAAAAAGAATTTTTTGAAAAAAAAATTAAATTTTTTTTTGCGTTTTTATAAGTAATAATTGGTCAACTCGCGTTTTATACGCGCTTTATTCACGAATAAAACGTATGATATGTTTTTCTGCGTTTTATTTGGAGTTCGGTTCAGCAACGTCGAAAAAACGAATTATACGTGAATCTTGTCACTATGTATGCAACTCAGTGCATATTTCAAAATAGTAATTTGTAAGCATACAATTTAGCATTTGCTTTCAGCTTTCATGCAATCACTGCTAATCTGCAATACATTTCCTCTTATTCAATAGGCTTCTATTTGAAAAATCTTAGCCTAGCTAAGTAGCTATGACCTATAGTAGGGAATTATGAACTACAAATTGGGCCATTATTCCTAGCCCATCTAAAATTTTATTTTTACCAGTAAACCCCCATCTCCCAGTTATCACTTGTCAGTATTCCTCAAGTTTAAGCCATATGACAGGTTTGAATTTCAATGGTAATTCAACAACTTAAATAATACCTGCTCCCAAATTTCTCTCATGCCTATGAAACTCAATAAATTGGACATGAATTTCTCTCACCCTACAACTGATTCTGAAAAAAGCATATTATGCAGTTCAGCCCATTAATTTCTCAAAACCCCTACACCCAGTGTACTAGTCATGGAAAATGCAAGATAAAATTCAAATGACTTGTACTGGTAAAATGGTGCCCCCACTCCCCAGTTCAGGTATCAATGCACCACTACCAAAAAAAAAAATAAGAATCTACGTTGGTGTACTTCCAATGCTACTTTAACAAAACATTGTTCATCTCTAACAGATCCATAAGAACCAACCCGCCCATGATTTTTTTAGATAGAGTTGACTCTATAATTCAATAACATCATTAATTGGATAAGATTTTGTTAACAGTATATATTATTCAGGCATATTTAGATAAAAAGTATTGTTGGATGAATTCTTAGGTAGATAGACTGCCTTTATGGTCATGTTAACACAAAATATTCCCTAAGAACCAAATGCTTGTCTGAAACAGCAAAAAGGAACCCACAAATAATGAAGAGTTCACTGGAGAATAATAAGAATAATATTTACATTACTACATTGATCTATGACTATATGTAATATGTTAGATCATGCTCAACTTAAAAAAAAAATAGACAAGTAAATAAATAAGCAGAGCTACAGATAATGCTAATTGCACAACTCAAAAAAGCAAAATAAGAATAATAATTACATTACTACATTGCTCTATAATCTATATATTAGATCATGCTCAACTTAAGAAACAATAATAGATGGAGAAATAAATAAATAAACAGAGGCGCAGATAATACTAATTACACAACTTAAAATTTCAAACAATACCCCTTAAGTTTCTCTTAATTCCTTTAAATCCCTAAAATCTTACATGGATATTAGATACGGTCAACTTCAAAAAGCGAAAAAAAGCAAATTATGCTAATTACATAAATCTAAGTCAACCCACAGACAGAAAAACCTAGAAAACCATAGTGTTTAAACATGCAATTTAAATTTCTGCACGAGTTCTACTCAACAATAGCTTTCACTCATTTCCAACTGCACCATGTTAATTGGCGAGCCCTTTAAAATTGGAGGCTATCTGACTCAGATTAAATAGAGCAATCAGACCTAATTGGAGACTATCACTGATTGGAGTATATTCCTTCTTGATTTGACCTTCTTTCCTCGGTCTAAGTTGCATGTCTCCATTTTTACCAGCCAAGGATGCTCTGCAATTGGTATTTTTGTAAGAAAAAGATTTCCTATATATGTGTATGCAATTCTGTATATATAAGAATACATTACATAAATAACTGATTTTGGTAGAATATGTTACATAACATCATCTTACTTTGTGTTATACAAACAACCAACCCGAATTAACCCTACCAGCTTGCCTAACGGGTAATCTAAACCTGACCAAAAAATCATGTGTCCTGTTGGATGGTTTCAAACTTTTACTTGTTCAGTTACAACCCGTAAAATTAGGCTTGTATATACCATTACTTACCAAGTATTTGCTGCACCGTCAGTCGTTTCTTAGGGTCAAGATTTAGCATTCCCCTCACAAGGTCCTTGGCGTCCTCAGAAATTTCATGCAAATTTAATTTCCTCTCATCAATTTCACCCTTTCTTATGGCTAACTTAATTTCCTCATCAGTTTCTACATTATATACGAAAGAACATTATCAGAGAACATCTCGTTATATAAATTCAGTAAAGTTCTGCAGTTCTTCTTTTCCGAAAAAAAGAAAAAATTGAAGGATGGAAAAACAAGGCATGGAATTATTTTTACCGCCAAAAAATGGAGTTTCACCACAGAGAAGAATATAAAGGATGACCCCCGCACTCCAGATGTCGACCTCTTGGCCATAGTCTCCGGTTAAAACCTCAGGTGCCATGTAGCAGTATGTCCCAACGACTTCACGAAATCGCTGACCTAAATGTAAACAAAAAAAAAGAAAAGATAGCAATGATTAATTACCAATTCTAAAAAGGTACTAGGTGTATGATTTTTTCATCATTTTAATATGGAGCAACGTTGTCATATCTTGAGGTACAGATGCATATTTGGTTCCTGAATTAGTCTCAATCTTAAGCACATTATAAAAATAATCAAGTACCTGGAGTAAAGAATGTTGACAAGCCAAAATCTATAACCTTGAGTTGTGCTGTTTTCTCTTTGCTGGTGTATAACAGATTTTCAGGCTTAATGTCTCGATGCATTATGCCGTTCTCATGGCAGACCTGTTTCACATAAACAAATATATAAAAAAATAAAACCACCACACGAAGATAGATAATAAAACATGGAGATAGAGGTTCCCTGACCTTCACTGCCTGGATAATATCCTTAAATGCGGTAGCTGCAGCGCTCTCAGTGCAAAAATACATATTTACTATTCGGTCATATAACTCGCCACCTTCACATAGTTCCATGACTAGATAAACCTTATGATGATCTTCGTATGCACCTAGCAATTGGATGATATGGTTGTGTTCTGGCAAATGCTCCATCATACATACCTCAAGCCGCAAATTTCTTCTTTGTGTTTCTGAGATCAAGCTCTCCTTTTCAATAACTTTGCAAGCATACTTTAATCCAGTCGCTTTTTCGATGCAAAGATGTGTCGTAGCTAGAAAATATATCCAGATTGTACTTATAAGAAAAAAAGAACATTGAATGAGAAGTTGTGAAGAGGTGATAATGTACATACCATAACCGCCAGACCCAATCACTTCGCGGAGGTTGTACCATTTAGAGATACTTATCCCAGTTGGATACCGCAAAACCTGGGGATAAGTTATTTCGAGGTCTGGTACCACATTTGAACAATGACCTGAATCTTTTGCATCATTTGGTTTCTTGAGTTTTGGTACCTATTGAGATATTACAACACATTGTTAGACCGTTATAGTAAACTTAACAAATATCAGAAGTTAATCTCATTCAACAAAGTACCTCATTATTGAAGCTTAGAGCTTCCCTGATCCTTTTTCGGTTTGGCTTGCCATCAGTCCTGCTATACATCGTAAGCATTACTAGATCCTTGAAGGAATTGATTTTTTAATTTCTCAGAAGTTTTTAACTTTTTTGCAATTGATATTTCTGAGAGTTGTCAAGTTAGTAGAGTATAGAAGTAGAACTAGTCTATAGATATAGTAGCCGTTAATTGTTCTTGTTTCCTAAATTGTCAAAACACTACACCCGTTAAAGTTTTTCTATTTTTAGATCAGGAGCGTCCGTTTTTTTTTAATTCGTGCCTGTAATAGAATCTTGGGAAAATTTCTGGCGTGCTCATCTAAACTTTTAAAATAGTTAATTTTTCTATTAAAATATCACAATATCCAATATTCAAATATAAATTTAACATTTTTTTTTCTATCCCCTTTTAACTATTTAACATTTTATTTAATTATTTAAATATTAAATTGACCAATATGAGCTTTGATTTTAAATGAACACAAATGTCCTCTTCCTCCCTTCCTAAATTAACGATACATGTTTATAAGTAGAATTAGAATGTGTTTCTAATTTTAATGAACGTTTTGATGAACGTAACTTCAAAATTTATGGAATTGTCTTTGAATAACATATTCAATTGTTAAGACTTATCTACTTTTATGAGCGATGTGCTTACAAACAAAATTTAAAAATTATCTAATTATTTTAGTATAGTCAAACAGTAAAAAAAATGATGAAAAATAAATATATTAAAATTAATTTATAAACTTTATTTTTTACAGATATTTTATACCAAATTAATTTATAATTTTTCATATAATTACGCATGAGAAATATATACATGAAATTTCTCAAAATAAAAAAGATTAAAAAAAGCGCTTACATGGTAAGGAAAAATCGATTTCATATAACCTAGGGTAACAGAAATTTGAGTTTACATCCATACCGTCGGATCAGAATCCGCACTATTACTAAAGGACTGGATTCTGATCGGACGGTCCGGATCTAAAACCAAATATTTTGTTACCTCAGAGGAAGCGGACTCGTGAAAAAATCGAGCACCTCATTTCTCACTTCACTACCACCAGTCAGCTAAGACTAAGAGCTTCTCTTCTCCTCTTCTCTCTTCTGATGCAAAGATTAGAGACGACAACTGCAAAGGCGCATAGCGAATGCCTCTCTCATCCTCTTCTCTCGCCTCTCCTTCCCCTTTCCTACCCAAACCCCACCTCAACCAAACTCAATCTCCATCAACCACTGACCCTCCACCACGTGTCAGAATCCCAACCGCCCCATGGATGACCACTCCTCCTCCTCCTCTCCTCCTCCCTGATCCTCCCACTAACGACCCTTCCTTGCGCCGCTCTCTCTCAAAGAGGATTCGCAATGGCCGTACCAGAAAAGTTGTTTTTGAAATCATCAAATCAGTCAAATCGTTGCAAAAATTAGACCAAATTGAAGAGAAGTTTGAAGGAATTGGGGAATGGTATGAGGAGGTGGAGGAGGAGGAGAGGCCTAATCTGCCGTGGATTGGTGGGAAGAGTGAGAGAGATGGTGAAATTGTAGTTTTTAGGAGAGAGAAGAAGAAGAGAGAGATTACTGAGGCTGAGAAGAGAATTGCACCGGAGGAATTGCGGAGATTGAGAATCGAGGGGAGACGGATAAAGAGGTTCATTTGTATTAGCAAAAATTCTACCAATTTATCAATAGTTGTAGCAATTCGATTAATTGTAATCCCCCAAAACACAAAAATTACAGTAATTCTGATACTCATATAGAAATCTGGAGTCGATAACATATGAAGGCCTTCGATTTTTCAAGGGTATATGTGATATATTCCAGAATTTTTTATTTATAGAAATAATATAAAAATAATATAGGGTAATGGATGGATTGAATGAAAATTTTGATCCATAGAAGGAACCGAAATTTTTTTGTTCGGTTACTTTAAGATTCAGAGTACCACCCACCAAAATAAAATTTCTGATTTTAAAGGAACCGAAAAAATATTTCGGTTCCTTCTATGACATCAAAATCTCAAGGTAATCCATCTATTACCTTATATTATTTTTAAATAATTTCTATAAGTAAAAAGTTCGGTATATATTCTATTTGAAGTCTCAGGTCCTGTACAGTACAGATAATAAATAAGTGTCATAGAATAGGTGGATAAATAAGTGTCATGTAAACCTGGATTTAATAAATACAGTATATATACCACCTATGATGCTAAATTCAGATATAAATCCAGGCCCTGTACAGATAATAAATTACATTAAAACATTTTTTTTTACTAAGTAAACCTAGATTTAATTACATTGAATAGGTGGATAAAGGCAAGGAAAGCCGGGATAACAGCTGAAGTGGTAGAGGAAATAAAATGGACTTGGAGATTTCAGGAGCTTGCAATGGTCAAGATTGTAGACCCTCTAAAGAGAAACATGGATCGGGCTCGCGAAATTGCTGAGGTTGGTAATATATTTTTACATATTTTTCCAGGGGCAAACACAGAAAATTGAGATTAGGGGCCTGGATAAATAAGTGTGATGTAATTTTTTTTATGAAGGGGGGTGGGGGTTATAGTATATTTTTTTTAAAAAACTAAATTTTTTAAAGGACATAACTGAAAAGTTTTAATTTATAGCCCTTTTATTTACTTCCTCATGTGTATTTTTCTCATACTTTGTCATTATAGAGAGAATATGCATATGACCTTGAGAAAAATTAATGAAATAAAGTGTCACTAGGGTATCAAAAAATAAGCAGGTCAACAAAAAAGGTATAATGAATTATAATAGTTATAGGAGAAAAATAAGTTATTGGCCAAAAATTTTATTTTTCTTTTGACAAAATTAATTTGCTTTTTTTTTATTATTTTCCATATGTAGGCAAAAACAGGGGGACTGGTAGTTCTAACAAAGAAAGATTCTCTTATAATATACCGAGTAAATAAAAGGAATTATCATCTTTTATCCGAGACCGATGAATTAAAGGAAGAAAAACCCATTACAAAATCACTATATGAGAGAGAAGCTGACAGGTTATTAAACAGCCTGGGCCCTCGGTTCATAGACTGGTGGTGGCGGGGCCCAATGCCAGTGGATGCAGACCTGTTACCAGAGGTAGTACCTGGTTTTAAGACTCCATTTAGGCGGTTGCCACCATATGTTAGACCGACTCTGTCTGACGACGAGCTGACGTGGCTTCGGTTCATTTCACGAGCCCTTCCTACACATTTTGCACTAGGTAAGTTGATGTACCAGTAAGAGACATTATTAATGGTACAGGTTGGTACATACAAAGCAGTCTTACCAGATTTGTTCTATACAATTAAGGGTGTCAACGGGTACAATACGGGTTGGTGGAAGCATTTTCATACCTGTACCCGTTAAGCTAATGAAAAAACCTTATGCATACCTGTCTTATCGAATACGGTATGGGTCGGGTAAACGGATAAATGGGTGCCATTGAATAGATTTATATGGGCCATGAATAAAACTATATCATATGATGCTTCATCCCCGTATAAATTATATCTATATCCATAATTTTATTTTCAATAATTACCCTACAGGGTAACGGGTCCGAAATAGTCTTTACCCGTATCCTTACCCGTTATGTTAACGGAAAAAACTTTACCCTTACCCGTACCTGATAAGAAAACAATGTGTTATTATTATAAGTTTATAGCAGCATGTACCGGCAAGGGACATTAATGGTACAGGTTGGTACATACAAAGCATTTTTACGAGATTTTGTTCTATACAATCCTTGTTTCTTTTTTTCTTTTTTGTAGGCCTTTATTTCTTTTTTGATGTTAATTTTTTTATATTTTACAAAAGGGAGGAATAGAAAGCTTCAAGGCTTGGCCGAGGCAATTATAAAATTATGGGAGAAGAGTTTAGTAGCGAAAATAGCAATAAAAGTCGGTATGTACACTGACCATGCGCAAATGGCATCTGAACTCAAGGTACTTAAATTTTTTTTTGTCTTGTCTGTTTCTATGAGTTTGCTGTTTTACATTAAGGAATTTCATGTATGCCCCTCAAAAATTTTAAAATGACTTTTAATTCAAAAGGCAATAAATTGGGTAAATTTGTGAGTTTTTGAAATTTAGAGAGGTAAATATGATATTATGAATTTTAGAGGGGGAAATACGTAATTTTGAGGTTTTGGAGGGGTATACATGAAAATCCCCTTTCATTAGACCATAATTTCATATTCTTTAAGGCTTTTCTCATGCCTTTTTACAGAGACTGACAGGTGGGGTGGTTATATTGAGAAATAAAGATTTCATAATTTTGTACAGAGGGAAAGATTTTGTCACAGAAAAGGTTGTGAATCAAATTACTGACAGAGAAAACAAATTATTTGATGAGCAAAATATAGAAGAGGAGGCACGATTAAAGGCGTTAAGATACTTTCAGATTATGGATCGATCAGTACATAACTCGGATTGTATTGGGTCATTTAAGGAGTTCCAGGATATAAAAATGAACTATTTAGAGGGTGAAAATGAAAAATGCGTGGATAAAATTAAGTTGGAAGCTGAGAAGTTGAGATTAGAGAAGGAACTTAAAGACCAAGAAAGAAAGCTTTTCATTGTATGTTTTCTCTATCCTTTTAATCTTGGAATTTGAATTTTGCCGACTAAATCTTAACTTGTAGACCTTTTTAATCTTATAAAAAAAAATTTACTAAATAAGTTGTCTTTTTCTTTACTTCTGAGTTTTATTTTATACAATTTTTTAACCAAGATTGATATTATTTTGTACTAGTATTCACTTATTTATTAACTTTTTTTTTTTTGGAGTAGTGAGGTATCAACTTAATTTGAAATAATTGTGGAAATACCTCTCAAAAGTACCAACTTTATTCAAGACAAATTTATTGATGAATCTATGATCTGTATTTAATATTTTCTTTAATTTCAATAACAGCTTAGGAAAAAGATAGAGAGATCAGAGAGAGAGATGGCAAAATTAAAAACTTTGTCAGGGCCTTTGATGCCAAATTCAGATATAGAACTTCTTACCGAAGAAGAAAGATGCACTCTCAGATCCATTGGTCTTAAAATGGAGAAGCATTTATTACTTGGTATGAAAGATCACACTATTTATGAAAAATATTGCTGTATTGGTAAAGCATTTCTTTCTTTTAAGTAATTTGGGTTGGGTTGAGGGAGACTATGGTACTATGCATAGCGTACATTGGTCTGTACTATAGATCAATATCTTCATTTTCAAAGTTCAAATAATCGATCCGAGCCATTCAACATGATCTCCATATGAAAATATACTTGTAGATCAAATTTTACATTTTTTAGAATATTTTAACTATTTTTCTAGATGCGTAGAAAATCCCTTGATCTAAAAATTCTAGACCATTAAAAAATAGTGATTTTTACCTATCTAGAAAAATAGTAAAAAAATTCTAAAAAAATGTAAAATTTAGTTGGCAAGTACATTTTCATATGAAAATCACGTTGAACAGTTCAGATCGAATGTTTTAACTTTGAAAATGAAAATATTGATCCGTATCCTCACTAATTGGTCCAGTTATTTAGCCACTTAAGTGTTACAATCTATTTGTTATATAATTATATAGCATTCTTTCTTTTAAGTAATTTAGGTTGAGACTACGGTACTATGCATAGCGCATAGTGGTCCGTACTATGGATTAATATCTTTATTTTCAGAGTCCAAACAATTAATCTGAACCGTTCAACTGATCTTCATATGAAAATATACCTGTAGATAAAATTTTATATATTTTAGAATTTTTTTACTATTTTTCTAGATAGGTAGAAAATCACTTGATCTAACGATTCTAGACCGTTCAAAAGAGTGATTTTCTACCTATCTAGAAAAATAGTAAATATTTTAAGAAAAATGTAAAATTTAGTTTGCAAGTACATTTTCTGTGCAAATCATGTTGATCCAAATAGTCGATCTGAATTGTTCAACATGATCTCCATGTGAAAATGTACTAGGAGACCAAATTTTATATTTTTTATAATAATTTTACTATTTTTTTGGTAGCTAGAAAATCACTACTTTCGGATGGTCTAGAATTTTTAAATCAAGTGATATTCTAATTATCTAAAAAAATAGTAAAAAAATTCTAAAAAATATAAAATTTGGTCTCCAAGTACATTTCCATATGGAGATCATGTTGAACGGTTCAGATCGACTATTTGAACTTTTAAAATAGAGATATAAATCCATAGCACAGGTCGATCCGTAATATGCCTATTACCATAGCCTCACCCATATTTTTATATAATTTTGGGCAGGGAGGAGAGGAGTTTATGATGGAGTAATTGGAAGTGTACACCAGCACTGGAAACACAAAGAGGTGGTGAAAGTAATTACAAAACAAACCGGGATAAGTCAGATCACATACACTGCGAAGCTTCTAGAACTAATGACAGGTGGGGCCCTTGTGGCAGTAGAGAAGGTGAGGAGTCATCATGTTATTATAATTTACCGTGGGAAGAATTACCGTCGGCCGATGAAACTGCTGCCTGATAATTTGTTGAATAAAAAGGAGGCCTTGAGGAGATCGGTCGAGGCGCAAAGACGAGGGGTTAGTGATTTCTTTCTTCTGATGTTTTTGGCATTAAGCCCCCTTATATATAGATTTTTTTAATGAATATCTTTTGATTAATTCATTTATCTTCAATGTTGCTTGTTGCAGTCCCTGAAATATTTTGCTCGTCAGAGAGAAAAATCAGTTGAGGAGTTGAAACAGAGACTGGTAAAAATACTTCCTCAATAGTAGAACTATTGCTTAAAGAGATTTTTTTGAGTAAATAAAAACCATGTATGTTATTTTGTAGGGAGATTTGGAAGAAGAACTGAAAACATATATTCAATAAAATTGGGCAACAGATCAAGAAATCGAGATGCTCAGTGCATGATCATCTGTATAGAGTGAAAGCAATTCATTTATTTCTTGGATATGCACATGGAGATATCCTTTTTCAATTTGATCTGCAAAAGCAATTGTAATTTCATTCCTTAACTTGACAGTTTTGTAATCTGTATATACTGGTTTGTGAATAGTTTGAAGACAAATTTCCAAAAAGCCAAACCTTAATCCATAATTTTGCTATATAGTTTTTTTCTTTACTTGATTTTTTATTCAAGTAGTCTGTTCATGTTTCATTATTTCATTTAACTAGGACAAGAGTGAATTGACATTACTTTATTTCATATAAATTTTTAACGCATCTGCTACCCGGCCCACCCAGTTATAATCTCTCAGTTCAAAATGTCATCCCGATTTCTATTAAAATTTTCTTGCACGAACTGTTTATAATTTTGAATTTTCCGCATGAATTTCAACGCATATCGAACGGTTCAAATCGAATTTGATATGATATTAATAGAATAACCATGCTTCCAATATATTCACCAAAAACATCAGTATCCGTTTCAAAAAATTATGGCGTATCCCGCAATGAGAAAACATAGTTGTTAATTTAACTGGTAAGAAATTTGAGTCGAGTCATACTGTTTAGACCCGGTTAAAAATCATCAGGCCCATGATCTAAATTTGAAGCCTACAAACAAGATGTGATACCTGGAGTCCAATTTAACACTGTGCTAGTGTGCTCCAAGGCAATCACACACAGCTAGCATTTTCACAATATGCCGCGGTGAATATGCCACATTTAATCTGAATGAATTCAGGGAATTCCCCAGGAGTTGTTACTTGAATTCCCAAACCGCGTCATTAATATCAAAAAATATATTAATGATAAATAAACCGCGTAATTGTTGCTTGGTTTGCTTGTCCAGTTGCTACTATTTTAACTGAAGAACCCAAGTCAAGTTCCATCTCTCTCTACTCAAACCTCTCCACTACTAACTTGAACTGCCTGGTATAGTTATCTCTCCTCTCTTCCATTAGCCTTCCAACTGCAACCAGCATATATAGAAAGATGGTGCTAATTGAGGAGTCAAGAAATGATGCTGAAGCCAACATTGCCGTGGCCGGGACTGGGGCCGCGGCCCAGCAGAGGGTTGTGCCCAAACGATCTTTAAATGAGTAAGTTCCTACCAAACAAATAGTATTTGAAACACTACATAATTGCTTGAGTGTTTTTTTCTTAAAAAGATGCACTAAACTTAGAATGGAAACCAAATAACTGAGGAAATTAGTTCCATTCAAGTATTCATTCATCTTATTCTTTTATGAAAATTTTGTTGCCTTAATAAAATTAGTCATGTTTAACCCTACTTCAACAATCAATTCTGCAATGAACATCCAATTGTGTACAATCAGACCAAAATTTATACTGAATTATTCATATTAAGGCCCGACTAAACCAGCTTTGCGCCCCCAATTGGTAATTTTGCTGTACTATTTGACTCCAACGGATGTAATAAAAGGAATTAAGAAAGTGAACAGATTTATTTATTGAATGGTTGCATTGAAATTAATTAGTCTGCAAATTCTTGTCTCACATGCATCTTAATTAAATTATCCTTTTGCAGCGTGATTACCTTTGCTTATATTTGTCATCAAGTAGAGAAGAGACTCGCCCCCTGTGGCACTCTTCAATCAATTACTGAATTGGTAAAATATTTTCATTTTGTTAATGAAAAATCAAATCCATACCTGTACCACTTAAGTGGTATATACTGCAGGTGCTGAATGAAGTCATTTTTGTTTTTGTAGGCCGAGCATTTATCAACAAACATGCAATTAGTTGTGCCAAGACAACAACTCATGGAGCCACCACCAGCACAGATGCTTAGATTCACTAATGAAATCCCAGCTGAAATATTCACAAATCGGCCTATTGTTCTCCAAATCGAGCTGGTAAACATCGAATCTGGCTCAATATGCAGCACAGGAGAACCTGCCTCACCTTTGAAAGTGGAAATATTCATCACTAGAGGCAGTTTCCCCTCAAATGATCGGAAGCTCAGAAAGTGTAAACCGTTGTGTCCAAGGCAAAAAGCAACAATGCCATTGTTGGTTCAAGTCACCGGCACAAAAACTGAAAGGAGAGGTTGCAGCTTCAAAAACAAATTTGTATCTAAGCTGCACAATGGAAGAGCTGTTGTCAAACTCAAAATAACTGACAACTCAAGCTGGGTCAGGAGTAAGATGTTTAAGTTGGTAGCACGTGTCGTGAAGGGGAGTTACCAAGGGAGGAGGATCAAGGAAGCTTTGTCAGAAGCCTTTGCTGTCAAAGAATCTAAACTAGAAGGTACTTGAGATGATACTTAATCTTTTGTAAGAAATCTTAGTTTTAATCTTAATTTCATATTTATGTGGAGTACAAATATTGTGATGATACGTAAGTAATTAATGAACTTTCAACAATTTAAGTTCATGAATAAAATTGCTCAGTTGATGGTTAAACTAGGCTAATTAATTTATTTGGTGTGCATTTAAGTGAAACTTACTATTCTTAATTCTCTGATTAAATATCCCTTTGTGATAATTTATTATTCAATCAATTTCTTTTTTCCAAAAGAATAAGGATAGAATAATCCCTTACATTTTTGTTTCCTCGTGCGCTTTTGACAGGTAGGAAGGCTAATGTCCCGTCCCCTACAGATCCAACATCAAAGCTAATTAATGTGGGAAAGATGTATTATAACATATTGCAAACTATGGGGATCAACACTGTGCATGATTTCCTGAACAAGTTAGAGTCTGACCCCGAGGGACTAAAGACGGTAAGCTTTAATAAGATAATTTAGCTTTCCCTTTTCTTATTATAATCCATCTCTCAATCTGATTTTTTGTACTGACGAACCAAAGAAGGTTATATTATACCAGGGTGGTTTAGTAGAAAGCTACTAAAGCCTCAATAATTTCCTTTTTTAGCAATATTCTTTTTCCTGTACTAAAATCAGACAGTAGGCATGCAAAATACGAAATGGGAATCAACTGTAGAGCATGCAAGACAATGTAGAGTCAGCCCGGAACAGGTAAACGCCGCCCTTCAACACTATGGATCCACCACTAACTAAAACCGACTCAGCAGTTATCAACAAACAAAAAAGTTGTTGATATATTTTGTTATGATTTGTATGTTATATATCAATTTTGATGCAATTTGGAAATCATTTGGCCACTGATCAAATAATAAAACTCAACTTCTAAGTTTTTAATCGCTTGATGGATGACCAATCAGTTTCAAAACATACCAAAGTTGATACATGACCTATCTAAATCATAGAAAACAAATCCTACTATTTTAATAACTGTTTAGATGATTGTCTCGGTTATTAAATAATTTTCTTGTCAACGCGACCAAAGCCAGTTAGTTTCTAAGTCGAATGGTTTAACACAAAAGCCTTTTCTAATTCCGAATTGACAATTGATAGTTTGTTAATAAAAAAACAGGAACCAAGCATGACTGAGACAAATGAAGAAACATTTGCATCTGGTCAGGATATTGACGTTTTTAATTCGGGAGTTATAACTAGAACTGATCGTTTGTTGAATGTCTCAGTACCTAATGCTGATTTGCCGCATACACCAGAAATTCAGGTACAATATATGGTTAGACCTATTTCAATTGGCATGGTAAACTCTAATTTTGGTGTGATGATTTGTACAGGCTATAGTTGTAGTACCTTTTTTTTAAAAGAAGTAGGCAAAATACTATTATTAATTTCATTAAACAAAGAAAAAAAAATCACATATATATAGGTTACATGAAGGGGGAAATGAAAAAAAAAATAGTATTCATTAAACAGAGTAGTACTTTTGTTGGACTAGTACTTTAAACCATGGGGTTATTTACTGTGATTTGTTTATAATAGTGTTTCTACTTTTAGGTACTCTCAATGAATTCTCTTCATTTTATTATTGTCTTTCAGTTTTGTTTAAATTATGAATTGAATTGCTTCATTGAGGCTCTAAGTCAGCACAAAAAAATCTTAGAGGTTGTTCATTCTATTACAATTTAACATGTAGTACTTTGGGCAGGTTATGAAAATTTATTATACTGAGACACTGAGGTGTAATCCTCACTTTAATTTTTGCATTTGAAGGTCATGGGGCAACAAAGAGATCCTGCAGCACGCTTTGGATCAGACCACTCAAACCCAATTTCATCTCACAATGGATCATTTGGTAATTTCTTGCCAAACAAATTATTTTAGTTGTCCTTTCTTTATCTGCCATGCACTTTCAATGTAAGATATATATCACAGCGAAAAGTAATAATTTATAATATGGAGGTGCTTGTACTGTATCGTTGTCATAGAGTGTAAATCTTATCATTGGTATATTTTATTTTGAATTATATTTTTGGAACATTTTGTAAATATTTTTCCTTTTGAAAGAAATTGTCTGTTGGTAATCGCCATCATACATTAAAATAAAAATCTTATATCTAATTCAAGAATGATAATATTTGTTAAGATCACACAATACAAGTGACTTAATCTATTTGCTAAATCAATTTGCCTAGCTTTTTTTATGAAGGTGAGGCTTTTCGAGAAATGCCTGGACAACCTGAAATGCCTGAACAAGCTTCAAATGGTCTAGGTAATTAATGCAATCAAATTTGTATGGTTTTGTGGGTTTTTTAAATTATTCATTTATTCTCATTATTTCTCTTTATCATTTGTTCTATGTGTGTTTGTGCTTTTTCAGGGATGACCATGGATAATGGTTCAAATTTGAATCAAGGACTGCCGGAACATACAACAGCAATAATATCAAATTTCGCCCGGCTAGAAAGTAATCAATGTAATGCAATTTCTAATTTCTTCTTTTTTTGTGGGGCTTTATTTTAAGTATTCTTAATTTCTGCATCACAGGCTAATTGTTGTTTCTTTTTGTCTCTAGGGGAAGACGATTATTATCCATATTTCTTCACTGGAAGCCCTTGGATTGATGATCAAGCACTTTGAAAATGAGATTTCTCATAAAAAATTTGGATGCCAATGAGGAAAAGAAAAGAAAAAAAAGTTTATGAGTGTTTTTATTCTCTTTCTTAAGACAAGAATTTTTGTGAACTTGTACATATTAGTTGCTGCATCCACTTTAATTATTTGTGATTGCGGTTTTATGATTGTTTTTTTTTTTCTTCTTTTTCATAGCAAAACCCTTGTTAGTACTTAAAATTTTGTATATATTGTTTGACGTTAATGAAAAACTTAGTGTAAAGAATTGTTTTTTTTTTCATTTTTTTCTTGTTTTAATGTTTCACAAATGAGAAAAAGAAAAAAGAAGGAAACAAAACCTTGATTCAGAGGTCGTCCCATGTCTGGCATTAACATATCCCATTTGCTTGAACACACAACACACCGCTTAAAAAGACCCAACTACACTGATAGCAGGGCCCACGGATCACAGAAAGTAGCAACAGAGCAAAATAACGCTGAGAGCAGGAAACAGAAAAGCTAAAGCCCTAATCTCAGCATGGCGCGAGCCACAACAAAACATATCCGTTGGATGCAGATCTAACGATGAACAAGGGGCATGCATTGTTCATCCTTTTGAATTGAGAGATTATAATGACTTCATTAGCTTACTTTCCTTTCCTCATTTCAATTGGATGCAATGTAATTGTGAATTACAGACTGCAATTTATATGAATAAAGAAATTTCAATCCAGTCCCCATCTTGTACCGAGCCAATCCTTCCACCTATCTTGTACCTTGACATTACGCGTGAAGTTTGACCTCAGGCAACTATGTCGAGTGACATCCACAACCTTAGGCAGCTTCAACATTACCTTAGTCATCACCTCTTTTGACGAGGCAATGGAGACCGCGAGGTGCTCTCAAGGACAAGAAGGTCGGGTGCATAAGAAATCATGGTCACCATACAGGGGCGGATCGAGAATTTTTGTTGGAGGGCAAAAAAATATCGAATCGGGTTTAAATACCAATTCGGATTTAAATCCATTAACCAATTGAGTACTCGATAAAAAACAATGCTTTAACTTATATTTTTCAATGCTTTAACTTGTAATTTCTGATGCTCTGACTTATAATTCTAATTACCAATTAAAATTCAATAGATTTATTTCAATTTTAACCCTAAATTTAATCCGAATTACAAATTAAACGTCCAGAGGGGGGCAAAAAAATTTTCGGGAGGGGGCGCAAAGTCAGTCAGAATCGATAAATCTCCACTAAAACTCAAAATTCAGGAGGGAGGCAGCTACCCCTGGAACACTCTGGGTCCACCCCTATCACCATACCAGTACATGCAATGGTTGGAGTGAGGCTCTGGTACTATGCATACCGCATATTGATCCATACTACATATCAATATTTTCATCCAAACAAAATCAGTTTGAACCACATGATCTCCATATGACTCGATCGTGACTAGAGCTGTCAACGAGCTGGCTCGGGCCGAGCTAGGTCCTAGCTCAGCTTGTAATTCTGGACCGAGCTCTTACCGAGCGAGCTGGACCTTTGACACCCGAGCTAAAAGTCCAGCTTGAAATCGTGACGAGCCAGCCCGAGCTGTCTCGCTGGGTTTGGTTGTATCTTGTTTTAAGAAGAAAATAAATTCTACAAACTTTTTGGATCGAGCTGAGCCGAGTTGGACCGAGCTAGATAGTATAAAATGCATACAAAATCATACAAATTCACAAATTGATGCTAGCCGAGCTAGCTCGTGAGCTGACGAGCAAGCTAGGCCCTAGCTTGAACTCGTTAATTCTGGACCGAGCTAGTGGCTAGCTGGCTTGTTAACAGCTCGGTCCAGTAACGAACGAGCTGTTAGCGATTGAGTCAGGTACGACCCGTTTCTTGAACAGTTGAATTGCTTAAATTAGTGCCAACTGGCTCGACCTCGTGCCTCACCTTGATCTGTGTAAACCCCCTTCCCTATGTGATGTTAATTGGTGACTGGTACCAGTTTTCTGGTAAATGGTACAATCTGTACCAGTGTAATAAGAGTACTGGTATACTTCAAACTGTCAAAGACCGAATTACAAATATTCAAATTAAGGAGGCTGGTCTGTAAATTTAAGAGCCTTAGTAAACCCCTCTCATCAGAGGGTCTGAATTGTCAGCCTCAATTCCTCCATCAAGAAAGCTCAGCTCAATTCACAGAAATAGAGTGTGTCATATTTGAAGGAATTGAGGCTGGTTTTTTTTTATTAAATTTCAAATTTTGTTCTCCGTCGTTCTATATATAGAAAAAAAAAACTTAATAAAAAAATTTGAAATTTAATAAAAAAATACCAAGATGGACTTAATTCCATTCGAGCATGCATCGATAAGGCGATATATGGCTCATCCACTAGCGTATAGAGTTGTGCTTTTTTTCTTTCTGCATTCCTTCTCGTGTAGACAATTGCTTCTTAATTTGCTTTCTAATCTACTTATTTTTCACTTGATCTCCATTTGAAGGAAGGGCATATTTGTCATTTTTACTTTTAAAATAACAAAATAATAGATTTAATAAATAAAAGAGGATAAAAGAAAAAAATGTTAAATTAAAATATTTTCATAATATATATTAAAATATATGATATGTATCTACTATTCGAATACGGATAATTGAAACGTAAAGTCATATCAGTATCCATATTCACACAGATATTCGGATATCGGATATTCACATCTAATTTTTCGAATACGGATCAAATACGGATCATATATTATCCATAGTGTTTTCATCCCTAAGGACAAGAGTGTTTTCGTTTAAATCTTTGGACATTAATTATCAATTTCTTTACTTAATATAATTAAGTAGATTATTAAAATGAGAAAAAAGACAGGTGCAAATTCAAATGCCTCGTGTCTTCCATTAATAATTTATAATGGAAGCATATTTAGTTTTCAATTAAAAGAAGTGCCAAAGTCGTGAGAACTCGATTTCTCAACACGCCAACTGTTCAAAATTAATACGGTGCCAGCATTACAAGCTCTAAACTATTCGATTGACTTTATAAGAATAATTTGAGCTGTATTATTATCAAAGAAATGATGAATATCAACAAATGCTTAGCTCTTGTAAATTGCCCGCTGCCCATCAAAAAGGAAAAAAAAAAAAAAAAAGATGCTGAAAGTCACCTCTTTAATAGCTAAGACACTTTTTTTGGTATGAAAAATTGTAAATTCGAAATTTAATGTCTACAGAAGATTTTGAAAATCGTCCAAACTGTAATTTTATTTCACAATTTTGGGATAACTTTTCGCAAATTAAATCCATGATTTAAACCGCAGAACAAATCCACGATTTTGGAAAACCGGATTTTTTTTTGTGGTTTTAGGTGAAGTGAATCCAATCTCAAAAATATTTCTGGTTTTTTTATTTAATTAGAAATTTTATGATTTTTTTATTTTTCTATTAAAATATTAGAAATATTTGAAAATAAATATAATATTATATAATTTGATTTATTAGAATAGACTGCGACAAATATCTAATATGTATTTGTATCTGAGAAAACACGAATAGGGGAATATGATTTTACCACTATCCGACCCGTATCCGATCCGTTTTCACGCCTAGTTGGATACCTCCAAGTAGGTACATTGAATCAACAACACAGTATCTGGAAAAAGATTTGGAGCGGTTGAATTTTTTGGAAAGTTGCATTGTAATTAGCCCAAATATAATTTAATTATTTTATTTCATTTACTTTAATCTTAATTTATTGTGCGTGTATTGTTGTGGGATTTTATCACATCTTTTTTTTTTCTTTTATTTAAGCACCACATCGGAGGTCCGGAAGGTTGCTTCATGTATCAATTCAAAAATTAACCATTTGTAAAATGTGAAAAGGATATTCATACTAGGCCCAAAACAAAAGCGGCCCAACATGAAAAAAATAATACTAGGATTCATACTGTCCTTATTTATCAAACTCATTTTTAGGAGAACGGAGTAGGTCCGATGTCCATCGGACCTACTTTTAGGTTCAACGCCACGCTGACCGTCCGATCTAGTACAAGATTTGTGCGCACGAAATTTGAAACATACACGCACGGGTTTAAAGCATTTCGCACGAATCTAAAAACAAATCGATGGTGATTAAACCCATCTAACGGAGGTAGGTCCGATGCCCATCGGACCTACTCTCAAGTCCATTTTTAGCACCTACTTCTACTTGGTCGATTTTTGTAGGCATTAAAACAAAAATAAATAAAATGGATAGCATCATTCGCCTAAAATTTTCAAAAATAGCAAAATCAGAATGAAGTATCAGCCATCCGGTCGTGACGGACAAGTATCATCTTCATTACTGTAAAAGATTCTCTTCACTTTACGGTTTGAAATTAACTCTCAGCCGCTTTGAGATTCGGGCTAGCGTGGGGGCAGTATTATTGGACTTTGAGATTCGCGCCAAGTTAAAAAGAACGGTCCAGATCCAGTAGTTGTAAAAGATTTCCTATTACGGTACCGGGGAGGATGTGAATTCCGGTTGTGACGATATGCACTGTCTAGACTCCGGCAGTGACGAAATGTTACGTCACATCTAGAATCTGGACCGTGCGTTTCGTCATGACTAGATAGCCAGTACGGTTCAGTCCGATTTTGCTATTTTTGAAATTTTTAAGAAAAATGATGCAATTATTTTTTTATTGCTATCAATAAATAAAACGGCCTACTTGGTATATCAATAAAAAATATTGAAATCATATTTCTCCTAAATTTATCGGATCATTTAGCATCAACAACTGGAATAAAATTGTACAAGTATCCTAAACAGCAAGACGCATCTTTTATCTATTCCAAGTTCGTTAATTTAGGCCATTTTAATGTGCCATTTGATAAATATCAGATTATTAATTAAGCAGATGCATGTTCCAGTGATTTTATACCACGCCATAAAAAATGACGCAAGCAATGTTGTTTTTTCTATTTTAATCCCACGTATGGTCAAAGGACAACGCATGCAGATTCAACCGAAATTTGTAAGGTAGCATTGTTTCAAAAATAATAAATTAAAAATCACAATTTTTAGTAATTTTAAATCTATTACGGCCGCACTAGTGTTATGCGACCTCTTTTAATGATAACCGCAGAATACCGATGCGGCTGCACTAGTGTTATGCAGCCTCTTTTATGTCCACTGATATGTCTCAACTTTTACGTCGCAACGTGTAGGATGTCTATTTGGGGATAGCGAAGGGGCCAGTATTTAGAGTGGAAAAAACGTGCAGTGCTGTGCTGTGACTAACATGTCGTGACTTTGGTCTCGTGCCGTGACCAAGTTAATTTTTCCCGTGCCGTGACCAAAATATCAAGGGGTGGTCACGGCACGCGAATGGTCACGCCACGTGAGTCATGCCGTGCCTAAACGTGCAGTTACCATACGCGACTCGCGTGACCATTTAATCATAATTTAGGTTAGTTTATTCAAGATTCACTATTAAATCAATATCTAATGGTCCTAATTACACGTGACTCGCGTGACTACGTGTCGTGCCGTGCCGTGACTAAATCTTTCACGTGCCGTGTCGTGCCATGCCAAAGTTTCAAAAGATGGGCACGGCACGCGAATGGTCACGGTACGGGACACGCGAGTCACAGCACGTAATTGACAGGGGCGGATCTACTGTAGCATAGGGTAGGGCAACTGCCCTACCCTGAAAATCCAAAACTAATTTACAAAGACTGGATTTTGGGCCTTTGTCCTACCCTGAAAATTGATATTGCCCTACCCTGTAGCTCAATTAAAATAACTGGCCCATTATCTAATGGATTTGGACCCGATTATCTATTTAAACCCGATTCAATAATATCTTGCCCTACTCTGATCAAAATCCTGCATCCGCCCCTGGTAATTGACACGTGTGCCGTGCCGTTCCGTAAAGGAGCCGGCTCCGCCGTGCCATTTTTCCACTCTACCAGTATTATATGTGCTCGAGATTCGTGCAGAACGTAATTGAACGGTTGAGAATTCTCAAACTTTAAGATATCTCATAGGATGCGAATTCATTGTAATGATTATGCGGGCCCCACCCACGGGGCAATTGATTTTACAGAATACCCTGATTTTTTGGTTGGTTCTCAGAATACCTTGATTTTGTTTAATTCTTCTTGGAATTCGCAAAGAGAGATATACATAAAATTTGTGAATTTGGTAGTGTTAGAAGTGAGATACTTGTGCAAATTAGATGGGAAAATCGATTAGAAGCTACATTTAGTTGTATAATTATTTAGGCAATGTTGGTCCTTTTCATACATCATTTATCCAAATAAATATTTTGTCAGATCCACGTAGAGTGAATAAGGTTCTCAATTCTCAAATCATATGTGAACCAAACTTGATAAATAAATGTAGGAGATAACATTAATTACATAATGACAACAAGGATGTCTACATGTTGATCTAGAAGCAATGAAGAATGACAAATTCATGAAGAGGAGAATTTTGTGTGTGCGCTATCATGCAAATGTTACTCAAATATCTCTCAATACATCCGAACTTGTTATATATAAGAGAAAAGTTAAAATGTTTTATCAAATAAGTTTAATTTTATTTTAAAATTGGATTTTTGATAAAAATTTATACGTGGAGTAATTATTTTATTGAATTTGAACATATTTTTTTAATTTTAAAATAAAAAATCAGAGAAAATTAATAAATATATTATATTAATGAGTACAAATCACAACTCATTATTTTCTTTTTCGATTGGCTATCAAAACATTAGACATAACTATCAAAGTCTATTGAGACACATTACTTATTACAACAAAATAAAATAAAAATGAAAACATCTTTTGACCTAAAAAAGAACATTATTGAGACATATTGTTGTTAATTATAATGATGATTGTTTTTCTCATATTGATCCCCCACATACACACACAATTATGAAATGATAAGTGTTCTTAAATTAATGACTGTATAATTTTTAATTACTAAATAATTGGCTCCCATTAAATATATAGATTATGCATCCGGCTCTTCTGATATGGACTTGCATAATGTGAAAATAATATTTTTATTTTGTATAAGGACGTTTGTGAGGTATATATTTTGATATTTCCTGAGATCAGATAATTAATTCACCTCAATTTGGTGCTGCTACTATGGCAATCTCTTATTGGGCTACTGAATTTCTACAAGCCATCATAATGTGAAAAATGTGTGATAAACTAATCGCGTAGTTTGAATAATGAAAAGGAATTGCATGGAATAAAAAAGTAGTTTTCTGAAAATATTTTATCCATCCACGATTCAAAATTAAATTTTCTAATCGTAATCGTATCGCGATTCGATGTCTATTCTGAATCATTCAATCCGCATCAAGATTCGTACATCCATCGTTATCTTTTTGTCTAATATCAAATACTCCAAAGATTATGTATAACTCAAATAAATAGACTACAGTTATTTATCAATTAAGAGGGCAACTGACGACATGAGAAAAAGAGCAAGGAGCAGCAATAGAAAGAGCAAATGGAAAATTTTGAATTTTTTTCAGGCTAAAATTCATTTTCTTTACAATTACAGTTGCTGGTGGGGCCTACAAAAAGACACCAATGCCACTGTCACAAACTGTGACAGAGATTCAGAGTTCTAGAAATGTAGTTCAGAGTTAAAATCCTATCATAAAAGTAACAGAGGAGACCAACGAATTTAATGGCCTGAAAATTGAGTTGGATGAATGTGAATCACACACTGTTACAATTTTATTTGTCCATCTGTCTTGTTTTTTAAATGAAAAATATTATAAATCTCAAATTAAAAAAATTTATAGTATTAGTTTAATGGGCCCCATAGAAATTGGAAAGTACATCACATAAAAATGAAAATTAATTACTGTGTCTATGATAATTACAAGTACCAACTTTGCCTCTTGGAATTAATTATACATGGAGGATATTTTTAAATGAAAAATATTATAAATCTCAAATTTTAAAAATTTATAGTATTAGTTTAATGGGCCCCATAGAAATTGGAAAGTACATCACATAAAAATGAAAATTAATTACTGTGTCTATGATAATTACATGTACCAACTTTGCCACTTGGAATTAATTATACATGGAGGATATATTTATGCTACTAAAAGTTCTCATTTACATAGTGTTTGAAAAGTTTAAAATCCAAAACAACAACAAATTTGAATTATTCCTAATGCAGCTGCATGTATTAATTTAATTTATCTTTAATATTGGCGCACCTTGGAGAATCATCAAATACTTGAATTTTCTATACTCTATGTGCATCTACAAGAAGAAGCAAGTGAGATGAAAAAAAAAAAAAAATCAGGCGCCAGGTGATTGTAAAACTTATTTTGGTCTTCATTAATTACTGTTTTTTATATATCATCTTTTGATTCAGATCAAATATTCAATGCAGTGGAATTACTTTTATTAAAACCCAACCAAGAGCACCAAGCCACCAACACAACCACCTTTTGTTACCACAATAAATAGCCTACCAAAATTAGATATCACCTCTAATCTAACTTTATTTCTCTTTACCCCTTTAGGTTTCAGATACAAGTATACAACTACTTCCGTGATTTTTATTTTTACCCAAAAAAAAAATATTTTAATATAAATAACCACGTTTTTAAAAGAATTTTATTTCTACCCAAACCGCAAATAATATTTGCGGTTTGAATTAACAATTCAAACCGCACAGAATATATGCGGCTTGAATCTCTTTTTTTTTTTTTAAACTATAACTACGGGGGAGAGCTCCGTAGAAGAGAGAAAAAAGACAGAAGAAGAGGAAGAGGAGGAGAGGAGACGAGGTCTGAAGGAAGGAGGAGGAGACGGAGAAGTCTGTCAAGTCAGGTAATTTTTATTTTACATACGTATTTACTGTTAATTACATACGTATTTTCTGTTAATGACATACGTATTTACTGTTAATTACTGTTCACTACTGTTAATTACTGTTCACATACGTATTTACTGTTAATTACTGTTCATGTACTGTGTATGTACGTATTTACTATTCAATATTGTTCATATACGACTATTCACAACTGTTCACAATTGAAATCAGTAAACTAACCAAATATTTGTCATTTATGAATGTAGTTTATTGGCCATGTCTATTGCAATTTCAATACATTTTGGAGAAAAGTTCATAACTGACCAGTATGGAGTACGTTACTCCAAACCTGCAGCAAATACGTATTGGGTTGATGAAAATTTCTCATTTGAGCAGTTGCAATCGCTTATTTATGAAGCGAGCAGCTACAATAGGAATCGTTGCCAATTACAAATTCAGGCCCGAATGGTCACGCAGGAAAGTATGTCAAAATCACATTGGGAGATAACGGGGCATTGAGAGGTCTAATAGCGCAGGTTTTGAGGTCTGGCGAATCATTATTGGAAGTTTTTGCACGCATAATTCGCGAAGAGTCAGGGGCCGGAAGCTCAGGCCAAAATTCGGTTGCACAAAATTATCAAGAAGATAATGAACCACACACACCTTTTATCGTAATGCCTGTACCAGAACCGGAACCAGAAATATACAATAATTCACCCCAATCTCCACCTTTTGTCCCACCACGAGTACAATCTCCACCTTTTATCCCATCTATATCCGTGTATGAAGGTCCTTCATCCTTACCTGGGCCTGAACCAAATCCTCACCCCAGACCGCCACCAGTACAGGAAGATCCAAACGAGTCGGAATTTGAATTTATGAACGAGGTACCGGAGGAGAATCTGCAAACTGGGGATGAATTGGGGGAAGGAGACTGTGACATTAATGATGAAGGAGATGAAGAAGATGAAGAAGATGAAGAAGAATACCCACAGCCCACTGTGAGGCAAAATAGAGAGAATATGCCGTTAAGTGGCCGTTCTGAGACTCACTCTTTTGTAAACTTCAATGACACATCTGCTTTTCGAGAAGAGCAAAACCGCACAGCCAGAAAATAAAACAACAAGGCACACGGCCGTAATGTCCCAGTACCGGTCGGTACCAGGGGTAAGGAAACAAGGAAGGCAGCAAAACCCGCCAAGTAACAGAGGGAAAACGGAAGAGAGAGAGAAAAGCACCAGAGATCCGAAAATCACCACCAAACAGCAATCAAAAACCTCTAAGGTTTGTGGAATAGCAAGTAACAGAGGGAAAACGGAAGAGAGAGAGAGGCGGAGGCGAAGCAGCACCGGAATGCACCACCGAATCTTCTCTTTTTTCCTTTTTTTATTTGGATCTGGCGGAGAGGCGGAGGCTTGGATCTGGCGGAGAGGCGAAGCAGACAGAGAGACGAAGGGGTCGCGTGTCGCGTGGGATATAGGGTTTCAAGCCGCAAATAATATTAGCGGTTTGAATTAACAATTCAAGCCGCAAATAATATTTGCGGTTTGAATTAATAATTCAAGCCGCATATATCCTGTGCGGTTTGAATTGTTAATTCAAACCGCAAATATTATTTGTGGTTTGGGTAGAAATAAAATTCTTTTAAAAATGTGGTTATTAATATTAAAATAATTTTTTTTTTGGGTAAAAATAAAAATCACGGCAACTACTTGCATAGTTAGTACATTGGCTACATAAATGAATCATGTTACATCAGGAACAACCGACCAAGTCGACAAGTCTGCATTGAAAAATGTAAATAAATATAAGTAAAATAATTGTCAAAGAACTCCAATTTTTGTTTATGGTATTAATAAATAAATACAATGTAGGCATAGAAAGACTGCAAATTAAAAAAAGAAAAAAAAGCTGTTTTTTTCATGATCAACGCACTATAAATCTCGCCTCTTTTGTTTCCTCAAAGCCCTTCTTGCCTTCTTGTATATCAATTGTCATTCTACGGTGATCAATAATAATGGTCAGTATGGATATTTTTAAGCTAAATTCAGCCCCAGTATTTTTTTTTATTAATTTATGGTACGTTATATCATACATTTATTTTTCAATACCATAAAAAATAATGGGCAAAAACTCACCGGGGACATAATTTGGAGAAGGTTGTGGGCCCACATCAGAGGCATCTACTCTGACTCAAACCTTAATGAATGATGATCAGCATGCGTGACAGATGTTTCTACCGTTAGAGTAACCAGTGAATTAATCTTACACAGAGGATATGGACTCATTTCCAAATGGCATATAAATTCATAAAATGATGTGAAATGAGTTGTGGGGGTGTAATTAGTGAAAGAAAAATGTGACATGATATGATATGACGTGATTAGTATATTGTGACTTTGTCACTTGATCAGAATTTATTTCTACGTGATATAACATGACTAAAATAGTAGAGGACTGTCACTTCACGTGAGTCACATCATATTATTGACACATGTAATATGATGTGCCGTGACGTGATGAAATTTATAATGGCGTAATTTCTCTCTCTTGATGTTGTTGTTTGCCTTTACTTTATATTTCCTAATAAAATTGCTACATTTTGAGTTGCTTACCGTTGATTTATACTTTATCTAGAGTAAACAATGATTTGATCTTACTAAAAGATTTATAGACAAATTATCTGAGATGACCGTTTGACTTATTAGTTACAATAAAATAATTTTTCCACGTTTCGTATTTCTTAGAATAATAAGTCTTTTACTAACATCCATAATATCAAAATAAACTAAAATTTACATACTTTTAGCAATATTTGCAAAAAAAATAGTTATATTTTAGTTCACTACTCTTGAGGACGTAGGACAATAGGATTTTAAAAAAGTTACAATCTTTTGATATTCTATGTTTTGTTCTATATTCTTTGTATACTTGCAACACAAATAAAAATGAAAGTACAATAAGATATGAACGGAAAACAAAATCAGGACTCAGGAGAAGGTGCTATGCGCCATAGTGACAAACGAAAAATTCTGGTTCAGTTTGGCGAAGTCAAAAGTTCGTGATTCGGGTATAATTCAGGTATAATTCGGTACAACAAGAAATAAAAAAAATTCACGAATATACTATAGCTTAGTGAATGATTTTCATGTATCTGATACAAATGTCTCCGGTGTTTGTTTATGGTGGAAAATCATGTAGAGGCATGACTTAAGCCAACAAAAAAAAAAAAAACAAATAAACAAACCTTTTCATCTGACCCGGAGTGGTCCCAGACTCTCAGCGCACATGCTGAAAAAGTAACTATTAGTAGCAATTTTTGTAATATTTGTTAAACCAAAAGGGATAGTTTATCAAAAGGAAAAAAGTCCGGAGGTTCAAATAAAATGCAAGGACATCTCTCAAGCGACAAATTTTTCGAAAAAAACGCGATTTATACGGCGAATTAGTAAAATTCGCGAATAATTCGCGACTAAATCGTTAAGTTCGCGAATTACCGTTTTATACGCTGTTTGATTCGTAGGATACTCATATCCGAATTATTCAAGAATAACTCGCGAATCTTGTTACTGTGTTATGCGCTCAGCAACTCACTACAAGAAATATTGTATATATGTTTGCTATAGAAGAACTGGAATAGTGAAATTATAGAATACTTGGGCTTCTGTACTTCTGGCTTTGTTTCGGTTCACCCAAAAGTAACTCGTGAGTTGTCATAATTCAACACTGATTTGACAGATTTATCTTTCCTTTTTCGGTTGTTAGATTACCAGATTTATCTTCTTTTCAAGATATAATTTATCAATTTTTTTTGAAAGAAAAGATGATTTCCCAAAAATAATAATAAGGTAATTTTAGCGTACATCTTTTATAATAAATTTATTTGATACTTTTGTAATATTATTTAGACTTAAAAGTTAAATAATAATTGTATCTTTATTATTAAATATGACACTTATTAAATTTGAACCGACTTAAAAGTTACTTAGTCAAATACTTTGCTATTTTAACGGATTAATGAGCCGGATATTAATAAATTTTGGATGAATAGATAAATAAATGTCATTTTAAACCGAAATTGATATACATCTTATTTAAATGATGTATGATACTTTTCATCAGGGGCGAATCCAGGATTTTCGTGGGGGGGGGCAAAAAAATATTGAATCGGGTTTAAATAGCTAATCGGATTTAAATCCATTAACCAATTAGATACTTGACAAAAAATAATGCTTTAATTTATACTTTCCAATGCTTTGACTTGTAATTTTTGATGCTTTGACTTATAATTCTAATTACCAATAAAAATTCAACAGATTTATTTCAATTTTAATCAT
This sequence comes from Carex parvula, assembly GCA_025461045.1. Taxonomy (NCBI): domain Eukaryota; kingdom Viridiplantae; phylum Streptophyta; class Magnoliopsida; order Poales; family Cyperaceae; genus Carex; species Carex parvula. Next base: position 50,072 of record JAJGRW010003578.1, on the reverse strand, counting down.
AAATTTAACTCGAATTACAAATTAAACGTCTAGAGGGGGGCAAAAAAAATTTCCAGGGGGGCAAAGTCGATCGGAACCGATAAATCTCCACTAAAACTCAAAATCCACGGGAGGCAGCTGCCCCCCGGAATACTCTGGGTCCGCCCCTGCTTTTCATAACTTTTAATTATACACTAAAATAACCCTGACAGTTGAACTAATTTGAGAATAATATTTCTCATATTCATCATAATCATAAACTAAGAATTAACTGATATTCCCTTTTAAATAGTTAGCTGGAAGGTCAAATAGACATTTGTGTTAAGAAAAAAAAAACATAACATATCTCCGAGTCAATACAAAATGAAAAAGAAAAACATAAAAATGGTTAAGAATAAAATAACAAAAAGTATTACATACTGGTATCTACAGAGATGAATCTCAAGTTCTCAACTGTCAGCTAGGCTGTCTCATTAATTACTGGTTACTTTTACAAATTCTGAATTTTTATTTTTTTAGTGAGACATTGTCTGTTATATTTGACCTGGTTGACTGGTTCTAAAATTTTAAGTTTTAGCCATAAAATAAAAGTTAGTGGGCTCCAAAATGGAATGCATGTTTGATGTCTAATGTTTTTTTAATCATGTCATAATTATTGTTATTTTTACCTCTTTTATTCATAATATAATGTTTGTTTAATGTGTAAGATGTAATGAAATAATTAAAGGGATGAAAAATAACTTTTTCTCCCATAAATATTCTAGCATAACTAATTATTTTTTTTCTTTATTCTAGGAGCATTAACTTTTCAAAAATATATTTTTTTTAATTTGCCAGAAAAAAAAAATTCATTGGATTTATTTCTAAAATTTGCCAAAAGTAAAAAGAAAAATCATTCGATTTTATTTCAATAAATTATAAATATTTCTTTTTCTAGGACAAATCGGATATATAATTCTAATGCATTAAATACTGTACAAACTACAAAGTACCTAAATTTATATGCAATTCTACATTTTTGCAATTTTTCAACTTGGTTTGCTATATTATGTATTTATGTGTTTTAGCAACCGTAACTTTATCCTATTTAGTTTGCAAAAAGAAAAAAAACTTTTTTCTATTTCGCACAAATTAATCTTTTTTCATATAGTGTGCGCGCGCGCCAGAGAACACATTTTTGTCTATTTTTTTTTTGTATTCGCATTTTGTCTAATTGAAATGAAGCACATCTCATATTCACTACTCTTTCCTTCCTTTTATGATACATTTTTAGAAAATTGTTAAGCAAACAAGAAATTAGGTGAAAAAACAAATGCACATGCATCATAGCAAATGCTTTCAATGCCTCCTAAGAGGCCAACCAGCTACCTCCTATACACCATATTTTGTGTGCATCCTTTTGTTGTGTGTCATGATTAATTTATTATTATGTAGTTTGATGAAATTTAGAAACCTTGAGAACATCATTATCGCCATAATTGCTAAGATATGCTAGCTACCTTATAGACACCGAAATGTCATTATCATGATATAATATGTATGTTGCTGTCACTTTCTAACATAGATTTGTAAAGTGCATAAAAGAGTACTAATTGACTCAAGGGACTAAACTATATATAAAAAAAAGTAGGGCTTACATGGGGCATCTTAATTTGCCAACATTAATTTTCCACCAATGTATACTGCATGATATAAAATGAAAATATAATAAGATAAATCAAATTCCTACATGTGACATATCAACGTTTTAATAACGGAAGACAACTATATATATTAACTTGATTGTTGTACAACTTGTACCTGACAAAGTCTAATGTCTGAATTTAAAATTTTAAAAATTGATTCCGTTTTGTCAAAGTAAGATTGAATAATACACAAAATGTCTGCACATCCTTGACCATATGTATGATAATAAAAATATGTTATTATTGTATATAATCTGTCTATAATATTGGGCGGTTATGATTACATAAAAAATCCAAAATAAAATATTAACAGCAGATGCAAAACTAATGTACAAGTTGGAGACACCTAATTCTTTTTCATCCCCAAAATAAAAAAAAATATTAGAAAAACAAAATTGCTGTATAGTGTCTACACATACTAACCAACCTTTCCCTTTTTCTAATCAAATTCCCAAGATCCATTTTGGAACAAATTAATTAAGTACTCACCAACCCCTTTAAATGCAAGACGCCTTGACACACTAAATATATATATAGCACCTCACAATGCCACTCACTCAAAACCATCAATCTCAAAGTCTCTTTTTCATCATAAATTCAAATTTATAATGGCTTGTCACCTTCTCTTTCTCTCTGTTTTTCTTGGCATGTTAGCGCCTATGAGCAATGCAGCTAAAGCATTATTTGTATTTGGTGATTCTCTAGTGGATAGTGGAAACAACAACTATCTTGCCACCACAGCTCGTGCCGATGCACCCCCGTATGGTGTCGACAGCGCAGATCACCGCGCCACTGGCCGTTTCTCCAATGGCAAAAATACTCCAGATATTCTCAGTTAGTATATATATATATTCACATATCATATCATATGATATCAACCATATATACATATTATCTATTTAAGTTTCTGGTATGATAATTATCCCTTAGTAGAATTAATTATTTGCACTAACATGGATAAAAATAATTTAATTACTCTCTTCTCAGGCGAGCAACTTGGCGCGACTGAGCCACCGCTGCCATATCTAAGCCCACACTTAGACGGAGAGAAGTTGCTGATTGGTGCAAACTTTGCTTCTGCCGGGATCGGAATACTAAACGACACCGGGATCCAATTTGTTAGTGAACATCTTTTTTTATTTGTTATGACTATTCTCCATAGCGGTAATACACAATGTTGTTCGATTTTTTGCATTAATTTTATTTTGGTTTGTAGGCAAATATAATAAGGATAGAGAAGCAGTTGCGCTACTTTGATCAGTACCAGAAGAGGCTGAGCAAGCTGATCGGCCCTCAGCAAGCGAAACGGCTCGTGAACAACGGGATCGTTTTAATCACGCTTGGTGGCAATGATTTCGTGAACAACTATTACTTGATACCGTACTCGGCTCGATCCCGGGAATTTTCACTGCCCGATTACATCCCCTATGTCATCTCCGAGTACAAGAAAGTTCTCGCGGTACGTGCATTTTTTAGATCTTTGTTAAATGGTTCCGATACACTCCAGTATTATTTAGATGTTAGTCTCAAAAATTGAAAAAAACAACACATTATGAGCTATATCTCAAAAGTACATAAATACCAAGAAAAATAAATGGCCATCAATCGCTGTCAATCCTATATTAAACTTCAGCCCTATACTATTTTGTGTCTTGATTTGGGGGACTTAATTTTAGATTTAACAATAATGGGAGCGAATCTGCTGCAATTCTAATCTCAACCATTCAAACGATGAAACTCAGAATTCATTTGAAAAGTCAGTTTTTATACATGAATCTCAAAATATGTGAACGGTTGGGATTGGAATCGCAGGAACCCTACGATCCCAGAGGATCGCAGCAGATTTATTTCCAACAATAATACCAGCTTGTAACCAATCAAAGAAAACACAGCACAACGGCAGAGAAATTTCTTTTCTTTTTTTCTTTTTTTAACTTGGTAGTATATTAATTATGTACAAAACAACAAATTTGTTGCCAACTAAATATTTATTTAAAAGACGCCTCGTAAATGTATTTGAATTTATATGTATGAGCAACCCAAAGTTAAACAGTAATGCATCTGTAATCTTCCCAACTACATGCACCACCTTGCATTAAATGCATCAACACAATGTACCAATACAAACTGTTCTATTTCAGGGGTGGCCAGGCGTTTCATTGAAATCAATTTATATAAAAATAATGCAGTGGCAAATCACATAATTTATAAATGTACAAGGTTACACAACAAATTAATTATCCCCTAACCATATGTCACAATATCATATCAGATTGCTCACAATTTTCCTTTTCTTTGGAAAAAAATGAAATGCAGAATCTGTATGGGTTGGGAGCACGGAGAGTGCTGGTGACAGGTGTGGGGCCGCTCGGGTGCGTCCCGGCTGAGCTGGCGCAGAGAAGCTTAACAGGAGCGTGCGACCCCGAGCTAATGAGAGTCCCTGACATGTGGAACCCAAAGCTCACCCAAATGCTTGGCGAGCTCAACCGCCAATTCGGATCCGACGTATTCATCGCTGTTAATGCAGATAGAATGCACATGGACATTGTTCTCAACCCGGGACATTACGGTGCGTGTTCTCATAGACAATTCTTTTTTCTTTTGAAAAATGCACTTAATTCTTTTTATTAATTCCCTTGTTTATATGTTTAACTAGGGTTCGTGACGTCGAAAATCGCATGTTGCGGTCAAGGCCCGTACAACGGGATGGGTCTGTGTACAGTTTTTTCAAACCTGTGCCCAAATCGAAACACATATGTTTTCTGGGACGCATACCACCCAACCGAGAGAGCAAACCGAATCATTGTCAGTCAGTTCATGACTGGATCCACCGAGTACATGTACCCGATGAACCTCAGCACTATCCTCGCCTTGGATGCTCAGAACGGGTTCTAAAAATTTAGGTTTAATTTATTTTTGTATTTCAAATTTAAGATTAGCTAGAATTCTGTTTTGAAATTGAAGGGTAGCTAGAATTGTGTGTTTGCCGTGCTTGTTTGTTGTGTATTTACTATTTAGTTATTTGAAGCAGCTCAATTTTCATTGGTTTAATTGAAAAATAATTTTCTTAGACTTTAATTTAGTTTTTAATCATAGTAGCCTAATTAAGAGAATAGTTACAATTTAGGAAGGTGTTGGCATCCTTCTTAATTTGGAGATAGCCAAGGATACTTCATGTCACAAATTGATTAGATATTCTGATATGATTGGTCTCTAAAAATGTCATATAAGTTCTCCCACTATATCCACCTTCAATCAAATTAAGAAAACAACATGAATATCTCCCGGTTCTCTCAATTTTCTTTTTGATTTGTCATCACTGGACGCCCCTTTTTATTTAAGTTCGGATTGGTTTTCTTACCCTGAAAAAAAGTTCAAATAAAAATAAAACCAAAACGCTGTTAAACAGTGCAATCCTATTATTATAGTACGTCGTAATGCGGGTTACTGTGATTCTGGGCCAGCATGACTCGCCACAGAGCATGATAGTTACCTTATGTCACAGATAATCCAAACTCCTTCCTGGGTTGTGGTCTCATCAGAATTTCCATTTGTAAGAAGAGTAGAACTCGAGTGTTCCTAATATCACTGAGTTTCTTTATGAACTTAATTGTAAAATTTATTGGATTGATTTTAAATGATAAATCTAAATTGTTGAAATCCGTCTATCTTACAAGTGCGGCGTATACATATAAAAATTTTAAATTTTAAAATTAATTTTGTATAGAGTAAAGTGGTCAAAATTAGAAGATTATAAATTAATTTTAATATATTATTTTTTGAATATTTTTTAACTACTTGACTCTACACAAAATTAATTCAAAAATTTAAAATTTGTGTATGTAAATGCATTACTCGTAAAGTAGATAGATTTCAACAGTTCGGATTCGTCGTTTGAAGTCAATCGATGGATTTTAGAGTTAGAGTTCACAAAAATGCTTGATGAACTTAAAACACCCTAGTTCTACTTTAAAATTAATTCCAAATCCTGTACATCTTTCAATACATGCTTCAAAGTCTCTGGCCGTCCGATATGCAAACAATTCATTTCAAATTAGGAGTGTCAATGAATATTGTACTGGTTGGATCAAAGTATAGTTATAAGTATTCGTCTAAAATTAGTCATTATCTTTATTTGTTAAATATTAATTTCATTCGTTAAAATTAAAATGTAACGAACAAATAACAAATAATTGATAACTTCTATAAAATGTTATATAATGTTATAAGTATATCATCTATATAATGTTATAATTTGTAAAGTATAGTAATAACGATTCTAATGTTGATAATAATATAGTATATAGCTAAAAGTCGGAATAAAAAATTGTTTTATATAATTTTGTATTCATTTATAATTCTATAAGATTGTGACTATGAATTAGTTTTTATTCATACTTGTATTTAGCAAATTAATGAAAAAAAATTCTGTATCTTTTTTTAATAAAATAACAAAAGAATTATATTGATATTTACCTTAAATATTATACGAATAGATGAGTACAATAAGAGTTAGCAAACTTTTAACCGAGCGATTGGAATTTGATGTATATTAAGATATAGGAGTTCTGTTTTGAGATTCATGCCAGATTAAAACTGACGACTCATATCTCATTTTACTAAGTCAGGACTGAATTCACATCCTCTGAGGATGGCACTCGTCAGGACTCGGGTATTGGTCGTATGAGTCCGCATCGTCTGCATTAACTCAAAAGAACATCTTTTGAGTTAATATATCTCGGCCGTCTGATTTTAAACGGGATCGGACGGGACAGATGCATTAACTCAAAAGATTCTTCATTTTTTTGAGTTAATGCAGAGGGTACGAATTCTCGGCCGTATTGCACTGATCTGAATTCTTCCAGAATCGTGTTTAGACGAAAAATGAAATTAATTCTGTGGTTTGTGCGGCTTGTTTGCAGTGTGCTGTGTACCGGATTTTACCTTCCTTTTGCACACCTAAAAAGGCTAAAAGCCCACTGATTACGTACGGACCCCGTGGATTAGAAATTGAGCCCCCAGATGTGGATACTTTCCCGGTGACATCTGCATGCACCCGGTTCTCATGCTCCCATACGGGGGACCTAAGACTCGGTGAAACATTGTGTTATATATGCTCTGCTAGTGGTGCATCCAAAACATTCCTCACTTCCAGTTCCCATCCGCTGGATCGGATATTTGCATTATAAAGAGATTCAGAAACTATTAACTAATAACTAATCAGTGCTCTAAAACAAACTTTGCTAAAAGAGCAACCATATTCTTCGACTCTATATTGACTTTGGTCAACAGTGGAAATCAAGCCGTGACGACATCGCCGTGTCGCGTTCCACACTCCCACTGCCCCACACACTTCTCTCCAGTCTCCACCACTTACTATCTCCCACGTGTCCCTTCTCTTTGCCTTGCTAAATGCTTCTCCCTCATCTCAGTCGCCTCTTCGCCGCTTCTCTACCTTCCCTTTCCAATCCCTATCGCCTCCTTCGCACCTCTCTCATGTCTGTCGGCACAAGAGCACGCGCGAAGGCGACGCTGAGAGGCGTAGTGTTCGATATGGACGGTACACTCACTGTGCCGGTGATCGATTTTCAGGCGATGTATAGGGAAGTGCTCGGACCGGAGGGGTATGCCGCGGCGAAACAGGCTGGAGGCGGGAGTATCGACATCTTACGCCAGATAGAGACGTGGAGCCCAGAAGAACAGACGCGCGCCTATGGGGTTATTGCGCGATTTGAGCAGGACGGGCTCGATCGTCTTCAGATCATGCCTGGTTAGTCAAAATTTTGGTTCTTTTTCTTTATCTCTTGGACCTGATTCTATTGTTTGAGGTGTTGGATTGACTTTGAACAATTATTTTTCGAGAATGGATTAATGATTGAATCGGTAGCTCAATGGTGGGGCAATTGGTTTAAAGGGATGCTACATAGATGGCTATACAGCATATGCTAGGAAAAATCATGACTAACTTAACTAGAATCAGTCCCTTAACTTAATTTTGAATATTTCTACTAAACCTGCTGTAGTGGGATAGCTACGATATCAAATGTAACCTGCTGTAATCACTGATGAGTTTTGAAATAAAGGCCTAAGGGCATGAAACTTTGCAAAAAAAAAATATTTCTACTAAACCAACACTTAAGCAAACTGTTGATATTTACTGAATAGAAGTGAGCTTGATTGTGAGTTTGCAAGACAACGCAGCTTAATGTTCTGATTCTGAATTTAGGGGCTTTGGACCTTTGTGGTTTTCTTGATTCCAGGGAAATAAGGTAAGATCGTTTACCTTTGTGCCTCTTTACCTATTTTTCATGATGACTTCTCTAGATAATTCTACTTTTTCTATTCCAATTTGCAGAAGGGGACTGATTACTCGCAATGTCAATGCGGCGGTTGATGTATTTCACCAGAAATTTGGGGTATTGCCTCTCTCTCAGTCCTTAATCTGTTCATACCGCTAGACAAACAAGATACTAATTTTTTTTTGTTTGTGTCCTTCTCTTGTCAGTGTTGGTGTGTACAGGTTGTTGCTTGTATGTATTATACCAGTACCCTGATATGTGCCATTACTTTCTCATCCTCAGACCTCAGTAATGAGTGATTATCAGTTTTACCCAATATAGTCTCAGTTTTGCCCAATATATCCTCTCAGTACTGATATACAACGCAAGTTTTAGCAAAGAAATTCAAATAGTACAATCCCTCAGTTTTGGTTTTGTTTTCAGGCCTTTGTTTATTTATCTTCCGAGAAATTTTACTTGTAACAATTAAAATGCCTTTTGGTTGTGGTTTTTTTCGGGTTACAAATTGTGTTCTTTCTTCTTTCTTTTCTTGACGTGATTCTTGGATTCTTCAAATAAATTACTTCGGTGATGATTTACTGCAGTTGATGTTCGTTCCTGCCCTGAGCAGAGAATTCAAGCCATATAAGCCCGATCCAGGCCCTCTATTGCACATTTGCGCCACTTGGAATATCCCCCCAAATGAGGTCATGATGATTGGTGACAGCCTTAAAGATGATGTAAGCATTCATCTCCTTTCCTAGTACCTGTACCTGCCTGTTCGTGTTACAATCTTGATCGAGAAGGTTATGCTGCTTAGAAATATAGAAATATGGTTAAGTCATTAAAATTGATTAACCAGTCCTAAAATAATTTTCTCCAAAAGTATGTCATGAAGAGCTTTCTAATAAAGAATTTTTTTTCATCATTTAATATGGAAAACCCAAAATTCATTCTTTCAGAACAATTGTTATCTCTATAATTTGATATTTTGGTTCTGGAATTCAATCTGTGCACCGCTATTAGGAAAAGATGGTACATTACTAGGATGGGCAATCCTGTCAAATTCAATAGGATATGCTTTTCCTGTCACACTTTGAACTAATTTTTGGGCATCTTATTCAAGCAAACTTAGAATTTTGTTAACTTAATGCTATTTGTCAAGGTGTTTGGATTCATTTGGAAAAAGAAAAAGAAATAAAGACCTTGTGCTATATGCGTATCCTTAATTATCTACTTCCTTTTTTGTGAACTTAAATTAGGTGGTGTGTGGAAAAAGAGCTGGAGCTTTTACATGCTTGCTGGATGAAACAGGTAGGTACGGGCCACACGAATCCTTGAAGGATGATGTACGGCCTGATTTTAAAGTCTCATCTCTTGTTGAGGTTTTCACCATTCTGGAATCCCATTTTGATCTTGTGCCAGAACAGGCTCAAGCAGTTTAAATACAATTTTTTTTAATAGGAACTCAGTTTAGAATGAATCGGCTCCTTTCTCAAATGATTTGGAGTTGCCTGTAAATTTTATCTGTGGTTAACAATAAGCAATGACACGATTAATTACCCTTCTCTTGTTTTCTCAAGTTCTGCATCAAATTGTGGACTGCTATGATTTTTTATTGTTTGAAATGATTCCTAAGTTAGCTGGGATTAAATGTATGATAATCTAGTAATAGGATTTAAGCTGTAAATAATACTGTTATAAAAACCGGACCGGACTGGGCGGTCCGGCCGGCATAAATATGACCAGAAATATAATAGAACCGGAAATAGTTAATTAAACTGGTCGATTTTATAAAAAAAATTCAGGGAACTAAACTAAAAAAATCGGTTTTGTATTAGTAAACTGTGGCAAGCAGAGGTGAAAACGGAGCGAATACGGAGCGGACAGTGGTAGAACCATATCCATAACTTTTTTAATTTTTCGGATATGGATATGAATCGGATATCAGCTGGATATAGATATGGATACAGATCGGATCATATATTTATTAAAATAAGAGTGAGGCCACGGTACTATGCATAGCACGTATTGAGCCGTACTACGGCTCAATATTTGAGTTTCCAAAATTCTAACGGTCGATCCGAACCGTTTAACATGATTATAAAATGAATATGTACTTGCAAATCAAATTTTATATTTTTTTGAATTTTTTTACTATTTTTTTAGATAGGTAGAAAGATCTGAACATTCTGGACCATTCAAAAACAGTGATTTTCTACCTATCTAAAAAAATAGTAAAAAAATTTGAAAAAATATAAAATTTGGTTTGCAAGTACATATTCATTTTATAATCATGTTGAACGGTTCGGATCGACCGTTAGAATATTGAAAACTCAAATATTGAGCCGTAGCACGGCTCAATCCGTGCTATGCATAGCACTGTAGCCTCACTCTTAAAATAATATTAAAAAAATATCAAAATTCATAATATTGATCTAATTTTAATGGTGAATAATAATATTTTTTTCATAATATATATTAAAATTATGATATATATCTATTATTCGGATATGAATAATTGAAACGTAAAACCATATCAGTATCCATATCCACACGGATATTCGGATATTGAATATCCACATCTAACGTTTTGAATACAAATCGAATACGGATCGAATATTAACACAACATGATATCGGAGTCCAGTGATGACAATTATTTGAACATGCAGGCGTCACGTAAGAGTACTGGGGAGATAAAAAGGGGTCACGTAAGGGTAAGGGTACGAAAACCAATACCGGTGTCCAGTACCCTTACCCTTGCGTGATATCGGTGTCTAGTGATAACAGGCTTGATAAATCAATAAAAGCGTTACGTAAGGTTAAGGGTAAGAGTCCGAATCTGCTGCGATTCCGAGATGGATCGCAGGATTCTAAAATTCCGTGATCAACGGTTCAAATTTTTCTGTGCGCGGATGGCGGGAACGTTTTTAAAAAAGTAAATTTTATGCACGCATCTCGAGAGAGACCAACAGTTGAGATGGGATCGCAGGGTCCTGTGATTCCCCGAGAATCACAGCAGATTTATTTTCTAAGGTAAGGGTTTCCATTACCCTTATCCTTACGTGATGCCTGCATGTCCAGTGATAACATACGGATGATGGTATCTAGTGCCTGCATGTCCCTCCTATTTAACACAATAATTTTAACACACTCAAGATGACGGTTAAAGTTTAACGGGAGAAATTTGGATCCGATGGGCATCAGACTCAAAGTGAGTTCGACGGGTTCGCTCACCGTCCGATCTGTTTTAGGATTCGCGCCTGCAACTTTCGCATATGCTTGAAAATTCATGTACACGAATCTTAAAGTGGATCGAACGGTCCCGAAACCCAATTTGAGTCCGATGAGCATCGGACCCAAGCCTTTCTCAAGTTTAACTGCACAAAATCAGTTTGTTTAATCGTGGTGGTCAACTAAAAACAACTTGGATTTATCAAGCCCAATGTGAAGTCTACTCTAGCGGTTTTTGTTTCAATCCAAATTATGTTAAATGGACTAGAAAATTAAGAAAGGTAGGATGCTTTTCTAATTGAGTGATGTTAAAGCTAAAATTTGCAGCATAGTTTATTTAGTTGCTAATTTTCTTTGTTTTTCAGTTCTCATGCCTTCAAATGATTGATGGTTAATTTCAGGTTGTGATGGTGGAAGGTGCAAGATAAATAGTACTAGGAGGGAAATTCCATTGATAAAGAACACCAGAAGTTTCAAATTACAAAAAGTAAATTTGTTACCAAAAGGAGAAACAAAAAAGAAAGAGAAGAAGAGGTGAAATTAAGAAAGGAAAAGGGAAGGAGAAAAGAAGAAAAAAAAATAATAGAATTGATTACAGCTCTGACTTCAGTGTGCTTCTGTGAAAGATCATGTTATTGTAGTATCTTTCTTAAGATTCTTTATTACCAACAAAATATTGTCTCTGCTTAGTATGTGTTTGCTCCTGTTATCATGAGAACGGAGTAGGTCCGATGGGCCGATGCCCATCGGACCTACTTTTAGGTTCAACGAGCATGATGACCGTCCGATCTAATTTCAGATTTGTGCGCACGAAAATTGAAACAGATGTGCACGAATTTTAAAGCAATATGCACGAATCTTAAAGCAAATCGACAGTGATTAAACCCATCGGACCTACTCTCAAATCTGTTATCATGTATAAGACCATGTTATTGAAAGTATCTTTGTTAAGATTCCTCGCCGTTCAATAAAATTTAGTGTAATATTTCCGAGTTATACTAGCTCGCTGCTAGATACAGATCTGAAGAATTAGAGCAGAAGGGCTCTGATAAGTAAGTTTTTTAAAGGACAATTAATCAGTTATGTATACATGGTCATGATAATTTTTAAAAGTTGTTAATTTTAGGGACTAAATTGAGCTTTGAATCGAATTTAAATATGATGGCTATAATTCGTTGTAGTAAAGTGCAGTGATGTCACATGTTAGCCTAAAATATATCCAGCTAATTATATTATGTTACCTTAATTCACAATTTATTTCGGCATGGTAATTCAGTAATTTACAATTTCACACCCACTATTATAGTTTCTTTACTATAGATTATGAGACGCAATTTGGACCATTCACTAAACATCTTGCACGAATCTTAAAAAACCTCCCTAAAAAGTTGCCCATCGACAACGCTTTAAGCATTACTTGTATTACTCTCCAAAATAAGTTTTCCATATCTCAAACCATTGAACAGGTTCTTTTTTCAGAATTGAAAAATACTAGCTTATTCAAATTTCTGTCAAAGTTTCCTAAAACTGTTATTTCAATTATCAGCTATGTTGCATGGATACGGGTACGGGTATCGTATCGGATACGGCGATACGGCAATTTTTAAAAATTTAGAATACGATACGTCTATTATATATATTATTTTTATTATTTTATATATTGTCTTTAGATAATCATAACTTAAATCAAATTTGTATAAAAAATTAAAGGGTTAACATAAGAATATATTAAATACTATAGTTACTAGAATAAATCATAAACGAAACTCTAGTATAGTGGTTTAAGGTTTTGACGCTGACTGAGACTTCCCAAGTTCGATTTACTTAAGCAGCAAAAAATAGCGCCGGTGTATGCGCGGCTCATGGGTGCAGGCGTGGTTCACGGTCGCAGCTCATGGGTGCGGGAGCAGTTCGCAAGCGCGATTCACCGTATCCAGCTATTTCAACAGAGTATCGGCGACCGTATCAGCCGAGTAAGGATACGCCACGTAGGCGGATACGCCAGCTGGCGTATCGGATACGTATCGGTGCCGTATCGGGAGCGTATCGGTATCCGATACGTGTTCAATACCGATACGGCGCCTAAACTGGCGTATCTGTGCAACATAGATTATCAGCTTTTGCACCATAAATAAATATTTCGGATTGGCTATCTCAAATAAAGAAGAAGAACAACAAAAGGAAGTCAGGCATAAAGACATTTAAATTTTCTTTGTAATGATGTAATCTGAATCCTCAACTGTTTTTGTCTATTATAGAGCAACAAAGACAGAATTCTCGCAAATTTTGATTTTGATCCCTTTAATTCTTTGGCAAACTGTGTCCGTACATAAAGAGGTAAACTTGCACAAAGCACACCTCAAAATCATACACTTGGCACTAACTAAATTTAGAAAAATGCATTTACAAAATAGCTAGGCACCAACAATTTGAACTTTCTATGAGTTGAATAAGAATTAATGTTTAATTTTTATTTCTTGTAAACAGAACTTGCTGATAGTATTATTATTGTATTTTGTTAATTTTTGTTATCCGGCCATTATTTACTTGCCTAATTTTAAGCTGCCACGTGGATTCGTCAAACGCCAGTTCCCGCTCTCTCCTTCCCTTTATAAAGCTCCTCTCATGTCAAGACCTATCTTCAAATCTCATCCTCACAACAGATAGTGAGAGAAATTTATCCCGTAACTAATCGATCGATCAAAGATACTTCTAAATGGCGAGCTCGCAGCAAATGAGGCCTGACCAAGCTTGCAACGAGTGCGAGGTAGTTCATTTTCTTTCTTATATTTTGTTGATTTTGACCTTTTTTGTTGCAATGTAAAGAAAAAAAATTCATCATGCAATTCTTATTTTGTTTTTTGAAATGATGTTATTGTTTTTATTAAATATAATCAGTGGGCATGTATCTTTAATTTATAAAATAATAACATGCCTTTTCTTTATTTCATATTAACATAAATGGAGATCTTACCCTCCTTTTTTATTTTTTATTTTTGTGAAATATGAAGTCAGATGCTGATAAATGGATAGAATCAGTGAAGGAGGCAGCAAAGATGGATGCCTCTGATTCTATGCAAGGAAAGAAGAAAGAAACTTCTTTCCTACAACAGGTAATAACTTTTGGGCCTTTTTGGAAAAAAAAATAATATGAATTTTGTTGGGTTTTTGGGACAATGGCAGTTTTTTATCTGACATGGAAATGGGTAAGCTGCAAGTACTCAATCAATTTTAAAAAAAAAACAAAAAAAAAATCTGGATTTAAAGGATTATGCGTGCCTATGTATTTATATTGTCAATGAATGTAAAATTTACTAAGAAAAGATATTATGATTAAGTTATGGGACTTCCAAAGAAAAATGTGCATTTCTACCTTTTCAGCAATAAAAAAAGAAAACGGTAGCACTAGTTCAAAAATGTCTGAATTTGTGCATTCAACTCAAACTGTCAATTTAGTTATAATTTCACCAAGTTAATCTACTATTGATGTACAATGGGCCTATTTATTAATTCATATCATTTCTATTTATTATTATTGTTATTGGGTTTTGTTGACAGACTGGAGTGCAAGTGAAGCAGCTAGCACAAGAAGCAGCTGATAAAATGAAAAATGCAATGAAGAAAAACAATAATGAAACCGCTCCAAACCCGGACGGACCCATTCCTTTCAAACCCGCTAACGACCCCTCATTTCGCGAATACACCCCTTAAATTGCAATAATTTTAGACAAACTTGGACGTCGAAAGAGTGTCGTCTTGGTTGATATTTTTTTTTTTTTTATTTTTTTTATTTCGGCTTTCTGCCAGAATGAGCCATGTACTCTAAATTGGGCATTTTCCTTTATTTTTTTATTTTTGAATGTTTAATCCATACTTTGGGCTTGAAGTTGTAATTTAATGTTTATGGTAAGTAATGCATTAATTAAAAAACATGTCGTTTGATTTTTATTGGTTCTTAAATCGATTTCTTTCGGTTTTGATATAATTTTTCCGAATCTATACTCTTTAAAGTTGAGTAGAAATCCACGGAATCTATACTCTTTAAATCTATTTCCAATCTATAATCTTTTTGAGAGTGAGGCTACGGTGCTAATGTGCTATGCATAGCACGGATTGGTTCCGTGCTACGGCTCAAAATTTGACTTTTCAAAATTCTAACGGTCGATCCGAACCGTTCAACATGATTATAAAATGAATATGTACTTGCAAATCAAATTTTACATTTTTTCGAAATTTTTTACTATTCTTTTAGATATGCTGTTTTTGGATGGTCGAGAATGTTCAAATCAAGTGATTTTCGAAAAAATAGTTAAAAAGTATTCGAAAAAATGTAAAATTTGGTTTGCAAGTACATATTCATTTTATAATCATGTTGAACGGTTCGGATCGACCGTTAGGATTTTAAAAATTCAAATTTTGAGCGGTAGCACGGACCCAATTGGTGCTATGCATAGCACCGTAGCCTCACTCATCTTTTGATCTCTGAAACGAAAGATTGGAGAAGATTTAGGTCGTACGATGCAATTAATAGGATCACTGAATAGGAGAGCAGCTTGGGTCCGATGGGTTTAGAAACCGTCCGGTCCACTTTAAGATTCGTGCGCACGAATTTTAAGTAAATGAGAAAGTTGTGTGTGCGAATCTTAAAGCAGATTGAACGGTCATCGAATCCGTTAAATTCACTTTGAGTCCGATGAGGATCGGACCCAAATTGGTTCCAGAACAACATACCAGATGTTGTTCGAATATCACGAATTGCCCATTCTCTTTTGCCCTTTCTTTAGAAATCTTTCTGTTGCGTTAGCCATGTGGCTCATTGTGCAGCATCTCTTTTATTAAAAGCAGGCTTGATAATTCACCTCCTAAACATTTTTCAATAACTTCTCAATTCACACCTGCATATTGTGCCACACACTTGTTATAATATCATGCATATTTGTCTATTTTATGTTATGACCTAATTGTCAGCAGCTAGACTAAGTCAAAACACAATTTTAATAGATGACACTGTTTTGATATAGTAGTCTCTTAATAAAAATTTCTTAAATGCTCATTTAACTATTACTTTTTGAAATTTATACCAATAAAAATTAAAATTATATGAAGAAAAAGATAGATTGAGACTACATATATAAATTCCTTTTCAAATAAGAATCACTACCAAATAAAACATCACAAATGATGCTTTTCCATAGGTGTGATGCGGCTTTAAAGCGTGTAGCCCTGTGTGATGCGAGATCATGAAATTTGCAAAAAGTTTTTCTAATGTGTTATAATGTCCAGAAGATTATTTTCTTAACAAATATTTTCCATTGCCCATAAACAGATGTTATTTAAGTGTTTGACCGCCCTGCAGTTCCTAGATTTTTATATAAAAAAACAATATTAAAATGCTGATAGGGAAAAATTACATTGAAATCTCTCCGTAAAATCATGGACGAATTTAAAGGGACCAAGGTGGCTAATTTTTATTATGTTTAATTAAAATAATAAATATTTTTCGTTCTAAAATATATCTTGCTCAATATATTTTTTTTAGTATCAATCTCTGTTGTTCTAAATTTCTGATTCCGTCCTTACTTTAAACAGTCTTTCAAATCCTTTAAAACTAAAAATAAAAATTATCATTTGCCAGTTTTAGATTTTTCATCCTGAAACATCATCCACACATTTTTCATGCATCTAAAAATACACGTTTGAATATTGTGTAATGAACATA
This sequence comes from Carex parvula, assembly GCA_025461045.1. Taxonomy (NCBI): domain Eukaryota; kingdom Viridiplantae; phylum Streptophyta; class Magnoliopsida; order Poales; family Cyperaceae; genus Carex; species Carex parvula. Next base: position 33,175 of record JAJGRW010003578.1, on the reverse strand, counting down.
TATATTGGAGCCGATGAAAACCATGTTGCCACTGTCAAGATCATGTGTTATATAACACTGAAAACTGTGTATCTGAATCATAATGTTTTCTTTGAGTATCGAAAGTATCACTGATTTGTTTTTTCAAAGAGTCATCTTAGTCTTATTTGATAATTATTCAATTCAGTCATCATTCAATTGAATATTATTCTTTTTAAGTTCTAGTACACGTTAAAAGTTCACACTTTATATACTTGATATATTTCTGGTATGATGGACTGGTAGTTACCATACCAGAAAAAAAAAACCCTCTGCCAGATTCCATGTATTTCTTCATTGCTTGTGGGCCCCAAATGACTGTCTGCTTCACATTCTTTTCTCTCTGAATTTCTGAAATTTAAGTTATGCGGTACGGATCAATCGCCTCCTGCATCCTCCTGCATCCTCCGACCTCTTGATTGTTATCGTATACAGTGTGTTACCATCGTAAGCACAAAGTTAAAATTGTTCTTTTTTTTTTTATTAATTAATCAAGTTTTTGTTCCAGAAAATTTGATTGCACTCATTATGCAAAGGAGGGTAATTTGGACACTTATAAAATATCAGACAAAAAGTGATTTCTTTTCGTCTCTTGTGTTTTTTTTTCTTTTTACTTCCAATATGATTTTTTTTTTGTTGTTGATAAAAGTGGGGTAAAAAGCCCACCGATTTCACACAGAAACCAGAAATTACAAGGGATGGTACTGAATAATACTATACCACTTGTACCAGTACATACTTCCCTGATGAATTTAATATATCCTTAATAGATCCTCTGTATCTTGAAAAAAAATTACTAGGTTACATATTATAACCAGGTCAGGTCTAGTAAAAGCTCTGTCATAACGACAGTATGTATTTAATATGTATAAACCCAAATAAAAACTGATATCATAACACAGACATGTTGCTGAAGTCAGCAACAATCTGGATTTACCGTGGATTATTGATCAGAAAAAAAAAACATACAAACTAGTAATAACAAAAAAAAACATTCTGGTGGAAACTAAGAAAGATTAAGGAAGAAGGCACACAAGTTATCACTTAGGATAACACTGATCACATTATTTATTTAAACGACTCAAGTGTTCATCATACATGTAATAAATCAACTAAACACTAGTATGGTTTACAGTAGACCCCTTTTCCTCCAGCCTGAGACCCAAAAATGTCGGCAGCAGCACCTCCATTGTACACACAATTCTGCTCATCCAACATCCATTTCACGAGCCACTGCTTCACGGCGGCGGCACCGAATGTCGCTGGGTGGGGCCCACCCTTCGACCAATCCGCCCACGTGATGCTCCTATTTGCCAACATCCCCAGTTTCTCAGCATGGTCTGAAAATAGTGCTCGTTGGGGTAGCACCAGTGGATCCGGCAGAACCACAAGATCTTGTTGTAGTACACCAAAAGCACCTCATGAAAGACTGCAGAAGTTGAAATTGAAACACATTTTATAGAATTTTCAGCAAAAGCAAGTTCAAAGTTCAAAGGAGAGACACATTTTCTTTTGTAATTTCACCTTTTTTGCCCAGCCCATCTATAAGTCACAACATTAATTAGGCTTGTGCCCTTTGGAACTCATGTCATGCATCAACTCTTTTGCCTTCGTAACTTCACCTTGATTGCACAACCCATCAATAAGAGTGTTGTAAGTCACGACATCGGGCTCACACCCTTTGGAAACCATTTCATGCATCAACTCATTTGCCTTCATAATTTCACCTATCTTGCACAGCCCATCTAGAAGAGCGGTATAAGTCACGACATTGGGCACGTACCCTTTGGAAATCATTTCATGCAGCAACTCCTCTGCCTCTGTAACTTCACCTTTCTTGCACAAGCCATCTATAAGAGTGGTATACGTCACGACATCGGGCTCATACCCTTTGGAAATCATTTCATACACCAACTCCTTTGCTTCTGTAACTTCACCTTTCTTGCACAACCCATCTATAAGAGTGTTATACGTGACGACATCAGGTCCGTACCCTTCGGATATCATTTCATGCATCAACTCCTTTGCCTTTGTAACTTCACCCTTCTTACACAACCAATCTATAATAGTGTTATAAGTCACGACATTGGGCTTGTGCCCTTTCGAAATCATTTCATACACCAACTCATTTGCTTTTGTAATTTCACCTTTCTTGCATAGCCCATCTATAAGAGTGTTGTACGTCACGACATCGGGCTCACACCCTTTCGAAATCATTTCATGCATCAACTCATTTGCCTTCGTAATTGCACCTTTTTTGCACAGCCCATCTAGAAGAGCGGTATAAGTCACGACATCGGGCTCGTACCCTTTCGAAATCATGTCATGCATCAACTCATTTGCCTTTGTAATTTCATCTTTTTTGCACAACCCATCTATAAGAGTGTTGTAAGTGACAATATTGGGCTGGTGCCCTTCGGAAATCATGTCATGCATCAACTCCTTTGCCTTTGTAATCTCACCTTTCTTGCACAACCCATCTATAAGAGTGTTGTAAGTCAAAACATTGGGCTTGTGCCCTTTGGAACTCATGTCATGCATCAACTCTTTTGCCTTCGTAACTTCACCTTGATTGCACAACCCATCAATAAGAGTGTTGTAAGTCACGACATCGGGCTCACACCCTTTGGAAATCATTTCATGCATCAACTCATTTGCCTTCATAATTTCACCTATCTTGCACAGCCCATCTAGAAGAGCGGTATAAGTCACGACATTGGGCACGTACCCTTTGGAAATCATTTCATGCAGCAACTCCTCTGCCTCTGTAACTTCACCTTTCTTGCACAAGCCATCTATAAGAGTGGTATACGTCACGACATCGGGCTCATACCCTTTGGAAATCATTTCATACACCAACTCCTTTGCTTCTGTAACTTCACCTTTCTTGCACAACCCATCTATAAGAGTGTTATAAGTGACGACATCAGGTCCGTACCCTTCGGAAATCATTTCATGCATCAACTCCTTTGCCTTTGTAACTTCACCCTTCTTACACAACCAATCTATAATAGTGTTATAAGTCACGACATTGGGCTTGTGCCCTTTCGAAATCATTTCATACACCAACTCATTTGCTTTTGTAATTTCACCTTTCTTGCATAGCCCAACTATAAGAGTGTTGTATGTCACGACATTGGGCTCACACCCTTTCGAAATCATTTCAAGCATCAACTCATTTGCCTTCGTAATTGCACCTTTTTTGCACAGCCCATCTATAAGAGTGTTATAAGTGACGACATCAGGTCCGTACCCTTTCGAAATCATCTCATGCATCAACTCATTTGCCTTTGTAATTTCACCTTTTTTGCACAACCTATCTAAAAGAGTGTTGTAAGTGACAACATTGGGCTTGTGCCCTTTTGAAATCATTTCATACACCAACTCCTTTGCTTTTGTAATTTCACCTTTCTTGCACAGCCCATCTATAAGAGAGTTGTAAGTCAAAACATTGGGCTTGTGCCCTTTGGAACTCATGTCATGCATCAACTCTTTTGCCTTCGTAACTTCACCTTGATTGCACAACCCATCAATAAGAGTGTTGTAAGTCACGACATCGGGCTCACACTCTTTGGAAATCATTTCATGCATCAACTCATTTGCCTTTGTAATTTCATCTTTTTTGCACAACCCATCTATAAGAATGTTGTAAGTGACAATATTAGGCTTGTGCCCTTCAGAAATCATGTCATGCATCAACTCCTTTGCCTTTGTAATCTCACCTTTCTTGCACAACCCATCTATAAGAGTGTTGTAAGTCCAAACATCGGGCTTGTGCCCTTTGGAACTCATGTCATGCATCAACTCTTTTGCCTTCGTAACTTCACCTTGATTGCACAACCCATCAATAAGAGTGCTGTAAGTCACGACATTGGGCTCGTACCCTTTGGAACTCATGTCATGCATCAACTCCTTTGCTTTCTTGATTTCACCTTTCTTGCACAGCCCATTAATCAACGAGTTGTAAGTCTTAGTATCAGGTATAACCCCAGCAGGACACATCTGTCTATACAAACCAAATGCCTTAGCAAGTTGACCTGCCTTACAGAGCTCATCTATAATCGTGCTGTACGTGATAACACATGGTTTACACTCACCACCATGTTTAACCATTCTATAAAGTAACTGAAGGGAAAAACCAGTGTTACCCTTGGAGCAAAGTCCCTTGATAAGAATATTATACGAAATCACATTAGGTATACACCCCAGCTGAGGCATTTTGTAGAGCACAATGGCAGCAGCCTCGCCAGCCCTATTCTCATAACAAAGACCCTTGATTATTGGACTGAATATTACAGCCTTAGCTGTGTGACCCTCTTTGAGAAGCCTTCCGAGAAAACAAAAGGCTAGGCCGAGGCGATTTATTTGGGCACAATACGTGATCATGAGCCCATAGGTATAATCATCAGGACTGATTCCATCTGTTTGGGTTATACGGTCGAAGAGGGTACAAACAGCAGGGTCAGAGTTGCGAACCAAGGCAGCTAGGCGCACATTGAAGACACGGATTGAGGTCGGAGGGTTCTGGGAAGCCAACAAGGAGTGGTAATGATTAAGTGACTCATTGTGCTTCGGCCTCCTCCTCGGATTCTTCACAGGATTGTCAAGATTGGTGTTGCCCAGTAAATTAGTTGTAGAGGGTGGTGGTGGTTTTGGTTTGTTGTTGATTCCGAGGGGTTGAAATTCGGAATCGGGGATGGCACAGCAGATAAGATAGAGGCCACGACGAGAAGCTGATGGAGATTGCGATTGGGAATGCGAGCGGGAAATTGAAGGTGAAGGAGAACAGAAAGGGGCGAGAGACAGCACAGGCATCATCTTCTTCTTCTTTTGGTTTAAGTGTTTCTTTCTTTCAAGTGACAGCGCTCCCGTAGAGAGAGATTGAGAGAAAGGAAACGAAGAAGAGATCGGATAAGCTGAGTCGAAGAAGGGGAGAAAGAGAAATGGAACAAAGCCCTGGTTGGGAATGAAAGGATTAAAAGAAAGATCTCTCCGTTACGGGCCGACTTTTCTGGCCCAAAACTTTCCTCTCTTCACCTAAATTGACATATCGGCATATTAATGGCGAGCTCGCAGCAAATGAGCCGTGACCAATTTTTTTTATAAAAGGTCGCACCAAATTATTTCCCGGTTTTTTTATAAGAGCATCTCCACCGCTGAAATTGCAAACGAATTTCAAGACAGCTGTCAATTTAAAGTTAACGATATATTGCAAAACAGTTCCATTGGTGAAATTATACTAATTGCAAATTGAACCGTTACACGGATCTTAAAGTATTAAGGACCTTTGAACTAACACTCCCACTACTGTCTCTCTCCGTCTCCAATTCCCGTACCTAGAGTTACAGAAACAAAAGGGCAGGAGAGATGGAAAATTGTATGGATTCTTCTTCTAGAGTGGATAGTGATCTCAATTCATAAATCGGTGCCAGTAAGTGATTCTGATCTACTCTTCAATCTTTTTGGCTTGGAAAACTTTTTTGGCTGTTTATTTTTGGTTTGGAACACTTTAAAGGGGTTTTCCCCTTCCCAGCGGGATTCGCCCTCGACCTTGAGAGCGGAGGGAGGGGAGCGGGGAGGGCGTCGCTGCGGAGGCGGTGGCGAATTTGATTGAGCGGAGGCGGAGGTGTTAGGAAAGAAGCTCAGCAGCGACGAAGGCTTCTGCGGAAAGAATTTTTTTTAACTCGATGGACCGACGATTTTAATTGATTTTCTCCGCCAGCGTGGAAGAGGGAGCGAGTGGGAAGCGAAATGAAAGTGTTATGAAAGCTTTCATATTATGAAAGCTTTCAAAATATGAAACAGTTCCGCATCCGTGAAAGCCAAAATGCAATTGACAGATAGGAGAGAGAAATTGACAGATCAGCATTTGCAATTCTGTTTTGCAATCCGATGGAGATGCTTAATATCTAACATAAATAAAAAATTATAGAATGCGCACGATTTCCTGAAATTTTTAAAAATGTCCAGGCGGTCGAGATTTTCGGTGGCCCACTTACTTTCTTGGCTGCCGAAAATTCTGACGGTCCAGAAAGTAAGTGGGCCACCGAGAATCTCAACGGCCTGGCAATATATATTTTTTATTATTATGAGGTGAATTTGATAAAATTGAGTAGTTGTTTTTTAACATATTGAGGAGAAGAAGAAATTGAGTAGTTGTTTAACATATTAACTTGAAATTTTTTGGTGTTTTGATGGCTTAATAAAAAGTTACATTAAATCTAACTAATTTGGTACATTTCTAACTAATTTCTAATTAAATTACACTAATTAACACTAAGTTACACTAATTAAAACTCAATTATACTAATTAACACTAATTATACTAATTAATATTAAATTACAATAATTACCACTAATTTTGGTACTTTTCTAACAATTTATAACTATTTTGGACTAAAAATAAATTTAAAAAAATAAGGGACTTCCTGGCAAAAAAGGGGGAGAGGAGGAGAAAGGCTGGAGAAAGAAAGAAAGCGATGAGAGATAGTGTAAAAATTGAGAGAATGAATTTTTGGAAAAAACACCGAACCTTTATTTATAGGTACCCAGGCCGTTGAGATTCTCGGTGGTCCACTTTTTTTTCTGGACCGCCGAGAATCTTGACGGTTGAGAAAGAAAGTGGACCACCAAGAATCTTGGCGGTCTGGGCATTTTTAAAAATTTCAGGAAATCGTGAATATTTTTGTTATTTTTTATTTTATGTTGGATATTAATAAAATAATCGGAATTATTTCTATTGGCAAATTTTTTAGTTTCATTGCAAATGAGCCGTGACAAATTTCTAAATGGTAATGATTTTTTCTTTCTTATATATTGTTACTTTGACCCTTTTTGTTTCTTTGTAAAGGACCTGCAAATCATTTTTTCATCATGCAATTTTTTTTGAAATGATGTTATTCTTTTTATTAAATATAATCTATGGGCATGTATCTTTTATTTATCATATAATATATCTTTTGTTTGTTTCTTATTCCCGTTGTTTTCAATCAACATACTTCTATTAAAATAAATGGAGATCTTACCGAATTCGTATTGGCTGCAGTTGCTCAAATTTTGAATTATTGCAAAAAAAAAAAATTCGAATTGTTTGTTTCGAATTGGCACAAATATTAATAAGTCTCATGAGTTTTCAAACTGATCTGGATTTTGATCGCACGGTTCCGACTTCAAGCTTAAATTTTACATTATTATAGAGAATACAGACTCGATCTTACCCTCTTTTTTCTGTGAAATATGAAGTCGGAGGTTGATAAATGGATAGAATCAGTGAAGGAGCTAGGCAGCCAACATGCCGAAATTTTTAAAGTTACATTCTCTCAAAAAAAAAAAAAAATCAAAAAATCACCGAATCTGAATATTTTTAGATCTACCGTGGCCGCAGAACACCGGTGCGACCCCAAATATGCGGGACCGCACAGGCATTCTGCGGACCCAGCCAGAGGTCTGCAGAGACATTCTGCGGCCCTCTTTTTTTTAAATAGAAAAATTATTAATAAAAAAAGAGAAGAGGGGCACAGAAACCAAAGGGTCAAAGGGTCAAAGGGTCAAACCGTTCAAATACGTTCAAATAATTGGGCCGTTGAACCAAAGGGTCAAACAATTAGAATTTTTATGCAAAAAAAAAAAAAAAAGTTGGGCCGCAGAACCATTCTGCGAACCCTTGGCTGGGGCCGGAGAACGCCTGTGCAGTAAGAGCCGCACCGGTGTTTTGCGGCCATGGTAGATTCCGAAATACTCATATTTCGTGATTTTTTTTTTTTATTTTTTTTTTTTGAGAGAATGGTAACTTTAAAAATTTCGGACAACATGGATGCCTCTGATTCTATGCAAGGGAAAAAGAAGTGTCTTTCCTGCGGCAGGTAATAATTTTTGGGGTTTTTCAATTTTTATTTTTGTATTTTATGGACTTCTGATTACATGAATTTTATGTGAATTTTGTTGGGCTTTTGGGAACATTTCAGATATTGATCAGAACATGGTTTGCCGGCCTTAGATTTACAAAGAATATATCATTTACATTTTGATATTGAAAAGAAAAGAGATACTGCCTAGTCTATTTTTTTTCCTTTTTTTAGTAAATATTAAAAGTCAAATTATCTAACTATTTAATATCTATATAAATTCTTATTCAAATTAAAAACCTATGATTTCATACTTGAAGAGCATTATTTTTCTAATAAATTATAGGTTGATTATCTACTGCCTCATCTATTTAATTATGTTTGATTGGATAGGATATTTAATTATTTAATTAAGTTTGACAACAACATCTCCTGAAATCATTCTTAAACATAATCCAGTCATTTTTTTCATGTATTTAAAAATGCATGCTTGAATATTATATAATGTACATTCAATTATCATTAAAATACACTTAATTATTTCAATATGAAATAACTATTAATAATTGTCTTAATTTTTGGTAATCATTCAACCATTCAAAATGCACAATTAGTTACTTTATAAATGTATACTTAACTACTTGATTATTGCGTATTGTGCATTTAGTTATAACATAATACACACTTAATTGTAGCATGAGACACACTTACCTATTTATTTTACTTTTAAAGTTAATCAAAACAATTAGGAGATAATTAGAATGTGAGGACTTGGGATGTAATCATAATATCAATTTTTTTCTATCAATCGGATCAAATAGCTCAGAAGTCATATTTTGTGTGAAAACTAAAAAAAAAAAAAATTGATTACATTTACCGTGGCACACAATTTTTATGACATTAAAACCTAGTTTCCACCAGCGACCATTTGACAGATTAAAAAACAAAAAAGAAATCAACCACTGAATAACTTATGTAATAGTGTTAAAGGACAAAAAAGAAATCAACCACTCATCCTTTTCATAAGTTTACGGGTTATATAATTACATTAAGAGTGGGAAAAATGGCACGGCGGAGCCGGCTCCTTCATGGAACGGCACAGAACGGCATGGTACGGCACGATTGTCAGTTACGTGCAGTGACTCGCGTACCCCGCGCTGTGACCATTCGCGTGCCGTGCCCATCTTTTAAAACTTTGGCACAGCACGGCGCAGCACATGAAAGATTAGTCATGGCACGACACGTAGTCACGCGAGTCACGTGTAAATTAATTAGGGCTGCTAATGAGCTTGACTCGGCTCAAACTCGGCTCGGACTCAATGAGAGAAGCATAACGGCCCGGCTCAGACTCGGCTCAACTTTGAAAGAAAAAGCTCGGCTCGGCTCGGCTCATGTAAATATTTGACTCGGTTCGGCCCGGCTCGCGAGCCGGCTCAGACCATATTAAGTATTGAATTAATATGGTTGTGCAATACATGACTTCTCTAACAAACGGTTTCCTACATTACTTTGGAGTTTAAAAAAAAAAATGGGCATTAAACAAATAGCTGAAGGAAGATAAGAAAAATTAACTGAGAATGTATTGACTACTCCAAATGAATAAATTGAAAGATTGCCACAGTGAAATCGAAGGTATCACTTCATCTACTAGAGGGAAAACAAAATTTTCTCAATTTGACCCAAATTTCTTACGAATTATAATATTAAGTATCGAATTACAGAAGCACATAGGTGTTTCTCATCACACAAAAATAACCCCAAAAATATTCTATAAAAATTCAAAACAAATAAATTTCAGTCAGCTGGACCCTCCAGAAATTCAAAGGAAAAACAAATCCCAGTAAATACCCAGCTTCGCATAAACTTAGGAAAGCTAAAGAAGAAAAGAAATTCACTATTGCTACAAACGAAGAGAAGAGGGAAACGAACAATTTGAACCATAACCAAAAAAATAACATCATTCCACTTGGTTTGCTTAGGAAGTGAGGCTCATGAGCCGGCTCGGCTCGGCCCGGTTTGAGCGATAACATATGAGCCGAGTCGAGTTCGGGCTTTATTTAGTTTAGGGCCTGACTCGACACAATTTATTGAGCTGTTCAACTCATTGGCTCGTGAGCCGGCTCGGCTCATTAGCAGCCCTACGTGTAATTAGGACCATTAGATATTGATTTAATGGTGAATCTTGAATAAACTAATCTAAATTATGATTAAATGGTCACGGCACGTTTATGCACAGCGTGACTCACGTGGTGTGACCATTCGCGTGCCGTGAACACCCCTTGATATTTTGGTCATGACACGGCACGGCACGTTTTTTCCACTCTAATTTTACATTGGATAAACAATGGAGGCGTCCATTACCGGACACAAATGGGGAGCTTTTGACAAGCATGGAGCATTTTTACCATAATTGCTGTAACAAACTTTCCAACACCTAACCAAGGCTTGTAATATTAGTTTAGCAATAGTTAGTAATAGTTAACTCTAGTATATATTACATCAACTTCTCTATAAATAATTCTAATTGTAGCTTTACCGGGTAATGAAATTCAAACACAGAAACAAATAAAAATATTTCTATTTGCGCCATTCTATAGGTTATAATATAACTGGCTTATTAACATGAAATAATATTAACTATTCGATAACATGAAATGAAATCTTAGCAAGTCTCCTTAGGTATTTGATACCTTCAACCTGAAATCTCTAGCACAGCTGCTCAAAGGAGGGAGTTCTGGTATGATGGATTGCTAGTACCATATATACCAGAAGAAAGAAAGAACCAATGCCAGATTCTATGTATTTCTTCATTGCTTGTGGGCCCCAAATTGCTATCTGCTTCACATTGTTTTTCCCTCTGAATTTCAGAAATTTAACTTTTGTAAATACTCAACCTTCTCAATTCCAATAGAAGAGATATAAGCGATTGAAGACAAATAGAAACGGCTCTTGATTGATATCATTTAGTGTGTTACCATCGTAAGCACTAACTCAAATGTTTTTTTTTTTTAATTAATAACTTTTGTTCCAGAAAATTTGATTCCACGAAAAGTGAATTCTTTTCTTTTCTTTTCTTTTTTTCCTTCCCTTATGAATTTAATATATCCTTAACCTTAATAGATCCTCTGTATCTTAAAAAGAAAATTACTAGGTTACATATTATAACCAGGTCTGGTTTAGTAAGGGAGCTCCTGTGATCTTTCAAGCAAGTTTAATGTTTGCATTTATGTATCCAAATGCTAATCAAATAAGGACAATATGTATTTATAGACCAAATAAAAAAATTATATCATAACGCAGATAAGTTGCTAAAGTAACAATCTGGATTTACTGTAGATTATTAACAGCCAAAGGTCAAAACTGAAAAACCAAGTAACGGTTTGATTAGAAAAAGTAAAAAAAATTTAAACTAATAACAAAAAAACAATAACATTATGGTGGAAACCAAAAGAGATTAATTAATGAAGTCACACAAGTTATCACTTTGGATAACACAGATCACATCATATATTTAAAACGACTCAAGTGTTCATCATACATGTAACAAATCCACTAAACACTAGTATGGTTTACAGTACACCCCTTTTCCTCCAGCCTGAGATCCAAAAATGTCGGCGACAGGACCTCCATTGTACACACACACGGTAGAATTACTTCCTTTGTACACACAATTCTGCTCATCCAACATCCATTCACATTGGCCGCACCGGATGTTGCAGGGTGGGGCCCGCCCCTTGACCAATCCACCCACGTGATGCTCCTATTCGCCAAGAGATCCGGCTTCTCAGCATGCAGCATGGTCTGAAAATAGTGCTTGTCGCTGTAGCACCAGTGGGCCCAGCAAAACCACAAGATCTTGTTGTGGTACGCCGTGACGTCACTGACGATTGTCAGAGCCAATTCATGGCTCACCTTGAACCACTGAGCCCCCTGGCACCATCATTTACCGCAGAATAAATTATTCAGTACCTAAATAAAAAATATAAACACTCACTAATTTTCCAGAGAGAGAGCTACAAGTGGTGTTGATATAAATCTACTCCAGATAATAGCAAATTGTCCCTATTATTATACATCATTTTTTTTTAAGCAAAAGCACCCTTGTCCTAATTATTATACATAAATTTGATAAAAAGCCTTTCCCAGTTTGTTAAATCAGCAGAGAAGAAAGTACCTCATGAAAGACTTCAGAAGTCGAAATTGAAACACATTCTATAGAATTTTCACCAAAAGTTCAAAAGAGAAACACCTTTGCTTTTGTAATTTCACCTTTTTTGGCCAGCCCATCTATAAGTCACAATATCAGGCTCGTACCCTTTGGAAATTATTTCATGCCGCAACTCCTTTGCCTTCATAACTTCACCTTTGTTGCACAACTAATCTATTAAGAGTGGTATAAGTCACGGCATTAGGCTTGTACCCTTTGGAAATCATTTCATGCAGCAACTCCTTTGCCTTTGTAACTTCACCATTCTGGCACAGCCCATCTATAAGAGTGGTATAAGTCACGACATCGGGCTCATACCCTTTGGAAATCATTTCATACACCAACTCCTTTGCTTTTGTAATTTCACCTTTCTTGCACAATCCATCTATAAGAATGTTATAAGTGACGACATCAGGCTCGCACCCTTTGGAAATCATGTCTTGCATCAATTCCTTTGCCTTTGTAACTTCACCCTTCTTGCACAACCAATCTACAAAAGTGTTGTACGTCACAAGATTAGGCACGTACCCTTTCAAAATCATTTCATCCAGCAACTCTTTTGATTTTGTAATTAGACCCTTCTTGCACAACCAATCTATAAGAGTGTTGTACGTCACGACATTGGGCTCGTACCCTTTAGAAACCATTTCATGCATCAACTCATTTGCCTTCGTAATTTCACCTTGATTGCACAACCCATCAATAAGAGTGTTGTAAGTCACGACATTGGGCTCATACCCTTTGGAACTCATGTCATGCATCAACTCCTTTGCTTTATCGATTTCACCTTTCTTGCACAGCCCATTAATCAACGAGTTGTAAGTCGTAGTATCAGGTATAACCCCAGCAGGGCACATCTGTCTATACAAACCAAATGCCTTAGCAAGTTGACCTGCCTTACAGAGCTCATCTATAATCGTGCTGTACGTGATAACACATGGTTTACACTCACCGCCATGTTTAACCATTCTATAAAGTAACTGAAGGGAAAAACCAGTGTTACCCTTGGAGCAAAGTCCCTTGATAAGAATATTATACGAAATCACATTAGGTATACACCGCAGCTGAGGCATTTTGTAGAGCACAATGGCTGCTGCCTCACCAGCCCTATTCTCATAACAAAGGCCCTTGATTATTGGACTGAATATTACAGCCTTAGCTGTGTGGCCCTTTTTGAGAAGCCTTCCGAGAAAACAAAATGCTAGGTCGAGACGATTTATTTGGGTACAATACTTGATCATGAGCCCATAGGTACAATCATCAGGGCTGATTCCATCGGTTTGGGTTATACAGTCGAAGAGGATAAAAACAGCAGGGTCAGAGTTGCGAACCAAGGCGGTTAGGCGCACATTGAAGGTACGGATTGAGGTTGGAGGGTTCTGGGAAGCCAACAAAGAGTGGTAATGATTAAGTGACTCACTGTGTTTCGGCCTCCACCTCGGAATCTTCAAAGGATTGTCAAGATTGGTGTTGTCCAGTAAATTAGCTGTAGAGGATGGTGGTGGTTTTGGTTTGTTGCTGATTCGGAGGGTTTGAAATTCGGAATGGGGGATGGCGTAGCAGAGATAGAGGCAACGACGAGAAGCTGAGGGAGATGAGAATGGGGATTGCGATTGGTATTGGGATTGGGATTGGGAGAGGGAAATTGAAGGTGAAAGAGAACAGAAAAGGGCGAGAGACAGCACCGGCATCATCTTCTCTTTTTTTGGTTTGAGCGTTTCTCGAGTCTTTCAAGTGATAGCGCGAACTTTGAGATAAAGATTGAGATAAGGAAACAAGGAAGAAAGAGATAGCGTTAGCCTGAGGGAGAGAAATGCTACAAAAGCCCTGGTTGGAAATGGAAGGATTAAAAGAAAGATTTCTCCGTTCTGGGCCGACTTTTCTGGCCCAAAATTTTACTGTCTTCACTTGCGCTTTCTTCACCTAAATCGGCCCTCTCTTCGAGCAAACTCAAAGGCATTTAATTTCCCAGCAATAGAGAACCTAACTTGGAACACTATTGATTTGGTGGTGCCACGGAAACCAAGGCGTTGGTTCTTCGTCGGAACATACACCATCAGTCTGTACCGATGGAGTGCAGTAGATTTTTTTTACTCTTGATCCTCTGTATCTTGAAAAAAATTTACCAGGTTATATATAATGACTAGGTCTAGTATAGTAAGGAAGCCTTGTCAAATTCCAAGCAAGTTAATGTCTGCATTTATGTATCCAAATGATATCCTAACACAGAGAATTTGCTGAAGTAACAATCTGAATTTACTATGGATTATTGACAGCCACAGGTCAAAAACCAAGTAAAAATTTGATTTAAAAAAAGTAAATTTTTTTAACACTAATAACAAAAAAAAACAATCTGGTGGAAACTAAGAAAGATGAATGAAGTCACACAAGTTATCACTTTGGATAACAGTGATCACATTATTTATTTAAACGACTCAAGTGTTCATCATAAATCTAACAAATCAACTAATTAAACAGTACTAGTATGGTTTAAAGCAGACCCCTTTTCCTCCAATCCGACACCCAACAATGTCGGCGACAGCACCTTGAGTAACGTCTCCAAAGCACTCGGAGCAAACTTCCTAGCAAAAAGCACGCACACGGTCGAATTACGTCCATTGTACTCACAATTCTGCTCATCCATCATCCAGTTCACGAGCCACTGCTTCACGTCATCTGCACCGAATGTCGCAGGGTGGGGCCCGCCCCTTGACCAATCCACCCAAGTGATGCTCCTATTTGCCAAGAGCCTCGGCTTCTCAGCATTCAACATGGTCTGAAAATAGTGCTCATCGGGGTAGCACCAGTGGGCCTGGCAGAACCACAAGATTTTGTTGTAGTACCTCGTGACGTCACTGACGATCGTCAGAGCCAATTCGCGGCTCACCTCGAACCACTGCGCCCCCTTGCGCCACGTGGTGGTGTTGATCTCGGGGGCCATGTTCGGGTTGTAGCGGCCGCCGTCTTCCATTGTGTGCACAAAGCTGTGTTTTGACATGACAAGGTAGTTGTAGGTGGTGTTGAAGTCTCTGAGCGGGATGCATGACTCGGAGAGTAGCGCGAACCGCTCGTTCGATATATCGAGAAGCGCGTTTGCGAGGAGGATCCTCTCTGCATCGCAGATGCTCATCTGCCCCCACTCTGTGACCTGACACGTCATTAACTAATTTAGTCGGTGAAAGATTAAAGTCCCAAGAAATTAGGATAATTAAACAAGTAATTATAGAGGTTAAACTAATTCCATACATTGCATATGAGTATCATATTTGTACAGTCACTGGAGTTCTACTTTCAGTTTTGATTCTTTGTTGCCTGGTAGATCTGGCACACTTTACGGCATAAGTCTGACATCTGGACCAGAAGCCAGATACCTTTGTGTGACATGCTTCTTTCACACTAAATATTTAAATTTTAGCTGCAATTAGCTACACACTGACATGTAATATACAAAATTAATTAAATGGAGAATCAATATGCTTATTTAAAAATCATAGTTTAGAAATCATCATGCCAACTAAAATTTAAAAATGCTTAAGAAAAAGAACCTACAACATTATCCAGAAATTGAAAAACATAATCATCATGTAGAGTAATGTACTTGTACAGTTTGTAGCACTAAGCACTTAATATACCTTGCTGGGTATAAACCTCTGGTAAAACACCGAATCGGGCGTATGATGTGCGACATAAGTTGGGAGAGCATGTACGTAAACTGAATACAAACCCTCATGCCCTTTGAAAAACATCTCCCACAGTGGTGCGAAGGGAAGCGGCCCCATCGTCAGAAACATAAATGCCACTTTAGGCGTCCTTTTGAAAGGGTACTTCTCTATTGCCGGTGCAAAAGAGGCTCGCCATAATAGCTCCTCATCTGTCATAGAATGCACCAGGCTTGATGGAGGCTTGATGTACCAATCCAGGCTGATCATTTCTTCAGGACATGGATGGACATGGTGCGAAGTCACGGTTTCAACACCAGTTTGTCGGGTTAGAAAGGTGCTTAGAATTGAGAAACTGGCGCCGGTTGCGAGAAACAAGAGAAACACTTTCAAGAAATATATTGGACAAACCATATTTGCCAAGTCATGATCAGTGGTAGAAGCTCTCTTTTGCATTGTTTTAGGAAGCAAATTTTGGATTTGGTGGTTTTGTTCTTGCAAGAGTAGGAGAGACTTGTCTTCTGGTAATTCCAGTTCTAGTGCATTTGGTCGAGTAAGGCATTAGAGAAGTGCTGGTTCGGCTAAAATATAAACCAAGAATTCTGGTACCGTTTCGTTACTCGCTTGACCGAAAACGGTCTATACCGAAATTTCGTATGAAAAATAATATATTGCTCCTGGATTTTTTTTAGAGAAAACTAGGAAAAAATCAATATTAAATAAAATGTGATTATGTTAGATCATACGATGAATTACAGTTTCTATTTCAGGGAAGATTATACAGAAATAAATTAGAGAAACTTTTGGTTCATTTCTTTTTTAGTTGGTATAGTATTTTATTACCGACTAGAAAAATACAATAAAAAATTTATAATATTATTATGTAAATTGCAAGATAAATGATCAGATAAAAAATATTCACAAAACAATAATCAATTGCTGGTATGTTCATAACTGAAATAAAAATTTAAGTTCCGTTTCAGTAAATTCCCCCTGAATTATTGATGAATTTCACCGGCATAACTGAAATTGGCAAATTGAATTAATCACAGCCTTCATACGGAGTGAGTGAAACAGAGTAAATACTAAATAGTGGTGTTAAGGCGACCGTTAATACAGTGGGAGCAAACACGAGTAAAAATTGCTCAGATGTGAATGTGACCACCCCTCTCACATTAATTGCATTTTTCAGAGTATAGACCTCATAATATGGCCTATAACTATATTACCTTTACCTAGGATTCAAGGTACATTTGTTAGTGGTTTCACAATTTTTACATGATGACAAATATTAATAAGAAAAGCTTCTATTTGTATATGTGTCTAGGCGAAAACAACGAATATTTGTAAAATGATGCAAAATTAAAAAAAAAAAAAAATTGAATATCTAACATAAAACTGAATGGCCAATTCTAATTTTTATCAACACCACATTTGACTAAGAGGATGCCACAGCTAGCAAGCACCTAGCAACTATTATTTATTACCTCTTCTGGTAATATTATAATAATTTACTTCAAAAGTTGTACAAGTTAATTTTTCACGTGACTAATACGTTATGACTTTGTTCTCATGTTGTGTCGTGTCGTGACCTAAGTTAATTTTTTGCACGTGCCATGCCGTACCGTGACTAAAATATCATGGGGTGGTCACGGCACGCGAATGGTCATGCCACGTGAGTCACGCCGTGTCTAAACGTGTCATGACCACACGTGACTTGTGTGACTCACGTGACCATTTAATCATAATTTAGATTATTTTATTCAAGATTCATCATTAAATCAATATCTAATGATTCTGAATTACACGTGACTCGCGTGACTACGTGTCATGCCACGTCGTGCCGTGCCAAAGTTTCAAAAGATGAGCACGGCACGCGAATGGTCACGACACGGAACACGCGAATCACAATACGTAACTGACATGCGTACCATGCAGTTCCGTGACAAAATCGGCTCCGCCGGTGCCATTTTTCCCGCTCTATGAGAGATAAAGACCAGTGTAAAATTTCGCATTTATTTACCGTTGTTTCATTGCCACCGAAACAAAAGCAGCAGAATGACAAAAAAAAAAAAAAACGAAAGCAGTACCTAATTAGATTAATTTCGGTCAATATTTGGTCAAATCTAGTGTAGTATAATTATTTTATAATGAGGACCGAAAAATATTGATACATACAAAAAATTACAAGTTTTCAATTTTTAAATAGAAATTAGTCATCTTTTCACTTCAGTACAATCCGCCCCGGTTAAAACTGTCAAATCATCCAAAATATTTTTTCAAGTTTTTGCATTAACAAATGGTGGTAGATTTCCAAATATATGTGTTGTTTATGTGATCACGAGAACAATAGAAGATAGAAGAAAATAAAAGAAGGGAATATTTAGATTTTATTATTTCTGTTTTTATTGATCTTACAGCGGCTTATCCTTATTGTATTTATAAAAAATTTATCTAAGCTAAGATACAAAAACACCTCGTACAAACTGACAAAAGAAAATTACAGCTCATAGAACAGAACAGAGGAATCAATCCGTTGTGTAGTCATCTTGATCATCTATGACAAGACTATGTTGTGTAGGTGTTGCAATATGTGAGCATCCGAGATTAGCCATTCCGGATTAGTCAACGCGAAATTTGGCCGAAATCAAAATCCCTGGTTAAGTAGTAATGATAGGGACAATGAGGAGTAAAAATTGGTCAGATGAGGGCCCACGGCGTAAAAATTCAGTTCCTTAAATCCTTACTCCAATCGGTGCGCACGAACATCTGTTTTCTTTCGGAAACAAAATGTTCTAGTTTTAAATCAAATCAAATTTTCCAAGACATGCTTTTGGAAAAATTTTCCTTTGTCCCGGCTAGAGGTCGGTCTGGAGGAGTGTGTTTATTGTGGGATAGAAACACCACTGTAGATGTTAAATCAAAGAGTAAGTCGATTATACATGCTACGGTAACGCAGGTAGATGGAAAGCAATGGGAATTAGTTTGTGTGTACGGAGATCCGGGCCACACGCGAAATCCAGCAATTTGGAAGAGAATTCTGGACATCATTGCAATCAGTGGCCTGGTTTGTGTTCTAGGAGATTTTAATGCGATAGTGGACTCGGAGGAAAAGGTGGGGGGGGACCCGGTGTTGGATAAAAATAGCCGGGATTTTAAAAAAAATTTGTTTGAAGGGGGACTAGTGGATCTCGGGTTCAAAGGCCCGGCCTTCACGTGGACAAATAAGCGAAATACGTCCGCGGCAATTTTTGAGCGATTGGACCGAGTCGTGGCGACGGTAAGTTGGCTCCAATTATTTACAGAAGCATATGTAACGCATCTGCCGCGTATACATAGTGACCACGGGGCTATTATGCTACGGTTGCGAGGTCATAAGCCAAGGAAAAGAATGTTTAAAATGGAATCATGGTGGTTTGGTATAGAGGGTTTCAAAGAAGTTTGGGAAGAGGTTTGGAGGGGATCTACGAGGCTTTCGTGGCAGGAAAGAATAGATCAAATGAGTGCAAAAATTCGAACTTGGGCTAAGGAGCATCGTTCGCCTCAAAACAGACTCAAAGAGGCCCAAGCGGTTCTGTACACAAACCAAACCTTGCATCCCTTTCAGCAGAGCGCACAAGTAGAAGAGTGGTGCATGGTTCAGATAGAGCAGGCAGAGAAGGAGTTAGATGCAATGGGCATGTCAAGGTGATCGAAATACCGCCTTCTTCCACACAACAGCAACAAATAGAAGGCGGCGAAACATGATTTTAAGAATAAAAAACGAAGAAGGGGAATGGGTATCCGAAGAGGCTCAGGTGAGAAGAGTGTTTGTCTCCCATTTTAAAGGTTTGTACAGCCCAAGCCAGGTCCGAACTGATGAGATTACGGAAAATTTCTTTACCCAAATCGGGTATGAATCATGGCAGAAAATACCACTGAATGACCAGCAGGCCCTAGTGCGAATTCCATCAGAATCAGAGATCAAAGAGGTGCTATTCCAAATGGGCCCGGATAAGGCACCGAGGCCGGATGGTATACATGCCCGGTTTTTGCAACATCATTGGGATACAGGTACGACCTGTGATTGTCAAACAAATACAGGAAGTCTTTCAATCAACCGAACCGAATGCAGACTGGATGGGCAGCAACGTCGTTCTTATACCAAAAGTAGACGAACCAGCTGAGCCAAAAGATTTTCGACCGATAACTATTGGAAACATCATGTACCGATTACAAATGAAAATTATTGCAAATAGGCTTCAGAGACATATGGGAAATATCATCTCCTCAACACAGACGGCTTTTCTAAAAGGAAGGAGCATCTTTGATAATGCCATATTGGTCAGAGAAATACTCCATTCTTTTGGAAGTCCAGATTACAAGGAAGATGTGTTTCTTCTAAAAGCTGATGTCGCCAAGGCTTTCGACACCGTTAAATGGAGTTTTGTATGGGCAGCCATGAAAGCGGTACACATCCCGGCCGGTTTGATTACTTTGGTACGTAGGTGCATGGAGACCAGTAGGATAACGGTACAGGTGAATGGCCAAGGCAGCGGTTTCTTCAAACCGACCCGTGGGCTCCGACAAGGGTGCCCATTAAGCTCGTACCTGTTCATTTTGGTAATGGAGTGTCTCACGCAAAGTCTCAACAAGGCGGTACAGCAGAGAACAATTGAGGGGGTCAAACTTACATCGGCGGCACCCATCTTGACTCACTCGATCTATGCGGACGATTTGGTGGTCATGGGACGTGCAAATGGAGTAGAGGCAGCGGCATACATAGCAATTTTCCAGAATTTCGCTATATACTCGGGCTTGGAAGTTAACCCTTTGAAATCCACTGTGTGGTTTAGTAAGAAGTGCAATGATGCTAAAAGAAACGAGATACTACAAATTCTAAATGCTCAGGTGGCTGGGGAAAAGGAAAAGTATTTGGGGATAGTATTGGCGCCAGGGAGATCCCAACAGAGACACACGAGTGAGATTCTGAAACAAAAATTCCAGCAGAAATTGGCAGGATGGAAAGCAAACCTACTGTCTCATGCGGGTAGATTGGTATTACTCAAGTCCGTGATAATGTCGATCCCGGTTTACTACATGTCGATGGAAAAATTAAATAAAAAGACAATTAACGAGTTAGAAGGTATTATGAGAAGATTCATGTGGGGAAAGATCGGCAAAGAAAGGTACTTAGCAATGGTGGCTTGGCATAGGTTGTGTGATGACAAAGAAGAAGGGGGTCTGGGAATTAAAAGTGTAGAAGTTTTTAACAAGGCGTTAATACAAAAATTGGTATGGCAATTGGTGGCAAATCAAGATAAAATATGGGTTGAAATTTGTAGAGCAAAATATTTCCCGCAGGGCTCTTTCTGGGAGAGTACTGTCAGGGCAAACACGAGTTCACTGTGGAAGTCCCTACAGGAAAACAAAGAGGAAATGGCGCAGCAGTTCAAATGGTTGATTGCAGATGGCAGAACAGTCCCAGCCCAAGGACAGCCGTGGTACGAAGGATGGGAGCGCAACGGGCGGCAAGGGCAAGCTCTGACCAATATTACCATGGCCGAACTGTTTGATCAACAGACGGGACAATGGAAAGGCCGGGTAATAGCTGATTTGTTAGGTATGCGTGCAGTACAACAAATACAAAGCACGGTACGAAAGCCGGTACGGCAACCGATATTGGGAGACCGCCTCATATTGCTGCCGGGGAAGAGCGGTAGGTACACCGTAAAAGAAGGCTACAACCTCATCAACAAGGCATCTCAGGTACGTATATTCTATGACTCACACAAACGGAAGGCCCTTACTGCTATCTGGAAATGGAAAGGAGTTATCCCAAGAATCATAATTTTTGTATGGAGGGCTTTACAAGGCGGTTTAGCAACAACACAAGAATTAACACGTAGATTGAGAAAAGGAAGTGCAGTATGCCCGAGATGTGGGAAGGAAAGTGAATATGTGATGCATGTGTTGTTTTTCTGTCCAGTATTGAGATTAACATGGTATATGTCACAACTTGCTTTAAGGGTTGAAGCCTTACCTCTAAATTTCCCAGAAACTATTCTAATGATCAATGAGACCTTGGACAGTGAACAAATAGTGGTGTTTTGCAATATAATGTGGGAGCTCTGGAAGGCACGTAATGGGGAGGTGATCAGGGCCAAGAAAATACCACCGCCGGGGATATTGAAAAAGGCCTCGGCAATTCAGAGAAGCATAAACATACAAAACACTGCTGCTATACTGAGTGAAGGCCAGCCAAAGGAAGTTGAAAAGGGAGCAAGGGTCATTCTGACGGATGGTTCCTGGGATAAAAACCATGGTACAGGCACAGGCATGGCGGTATACAATAGGAGAGGGGATCTAGTGTTTGTCCAATACGGCAAAGGGGTTGGGGTGGATGCTTTCCATGCGGAGGCAGAGGCGATGCTGCGAGCCTTGTGTTATATCCAGCAAGCAAGCCAAGTAGGGCAGTTCCACATATTTACTGATTGCAAGGTGCTCCAAATGGCGCTACAAGAGAAACAAATACAACACTTACCAACTTGGCAGGCAGCTGAGACGGTACAGCAATGTCTGAGGATGCAACAGAGGGTGGAGACCAGGGTGTTAATACAACATATAACCAGAGGGGCGATGAACACGCCGCATGCACTGGCCAATTGGGCTAGAAGATCCGGGAAGGAGGAAGAGGGTACACCGATACAATGCCAAATTGCACATCTGGACGTGAAGCACAGTTTAGATGCGAATTTTTTTAAATTGCAGTAACTAGGTTTTTATGTTTTAGTATTGTTGTTTTTTCTTACAGCGCTTTTAGCTTTCAGTAGCAGTTCGCAGGTCTCTGGTCCAAGTAGGAAATATTATGTAATTGCCAGAATGTTTTTAAATTCAATGAATCAATGCCTACGGGCTTCACCTCAAAAAAAAAAAAATACTGTACATTTGCAATATAATTGCACGGTACTACTAACTGCAGCAATTTCATTTCTTTGGTAGTTTTGGTTTATTTCAAATTTTACATGGTTGCGTCATATCTCATTTCAGAGAGAGTAGGTCGGATGTGAAAAGGATCTTCAGGTTGGGCACGTCCTATCTCGGAGTGGCAGGCTGAGATTGGTGAAGTTGGTTCCCAAAATGGAACTGGTTTGGTTATGAGATATTCAGACTAGCTCTAACATATATGATATCTCGCTTGGGTAAGCAAAAAATTCGACCCCCGTGCAATGGGCCATTCTGCTTTATATAGGTCGTCCCCTAATCGTCATTCCGCGTTGTCATGACAGTTAGGGGAGACAGAAACAGTTATCCCTCATAAATGCGGTGTAAGCCGAGTTCTGGCTGGACCCATATTACATGAGGCTCTATAAGGCTTTGTTGGGTCTGGTTTTTTATGGACCCCGGGATTTTCATATTGATCCCGGGTTGACCTCTCAAAGAGGTCCGAATTCTGGTTCTTTCATAGTCCGTGAGAGGTTAGTGAGGGACTTGAAAACATGGTCCTATCAGTTGCTTTGACCTTTTTTTGTCTTTATTACACTACTAGAATTTCGACTTCTTACAAGGGCAAAATTTCGGTTGTTGCAAGAGCTTACCCTTGCAACAAGCCCGAAAAAGGCTTTTTGCAAGGGCCACCGTTGCAAAAACTACCGTTGGAACAAGCCTCCATGCAAATACTCGAATTTTGACTTGTTACAAGGGCTACCCTTGCAATAACTTTTCCCAATCTTGTTACAAGAGACTACTCTTGTAATAACTACCCTTGCTAAAAGTCTGAGATTTGGCACCTGCAGGGAGTATTTGCAAGGATAAAGAACGTGGGCCCCATCTTAGTATTTGCAAGGTTGAAGAACGTGAGTCCCACACGGTTTATTGCAAGGCAAGTGAACTAAACAATTACAAGGGCAGAGAAGGTGGGGCCCCCTGTTTATTTGCAAGGGTAGAGGTGGTGGGGCCCACTGTTTATTTGCAAGGGTAATGAAGGTGGGCCCCACCAGGTTATTTGCAAGGATATCGTTTGAACCTTTTTCATGCAATGTATTACCCATATTTGTATGTATATTCCGATGGAAAAAAGTGACGTTCCAGCAAAATTTCAGCACGCCCAATTTCTATAATCCTTCCCGTACCAATCTGGTACCGGTACCAATTTGGTACCAACCCAGTGACAACTAAGAAATCTTTTATATTTGTCATTTGCCATTGAAATATAATAAGAACAACAACACAATAAAACATGGAGATTTGCATTTTAATTATCATTTATCAACATAGTAAATTCAAGCATGCATGACAACATAAGACCAAAAGGATTGCAACCACAAAACTATAAATAACATGTTTCTATACCCAAAATATATGCATGACCCATCACCAAAAATTTACAAAAAGGGCCACCATTTTAAGCTTCAAAATACTTCTTTTCTGTGATTAAGGTTGACAAACCCTGCACTAGAAAGGCCGGTTGTTCTCATTTTCTTTCCCGAACCATTGGTTGAGTGTGACTTGACACGTTGCCACCTCTTGTCCAGATTGCGCATTCGCTAGCACATTTTTTAAGGCACCGGCAATCTCTACTCCTTTGACATCACTGATATATCACAACAGTTACAAATACAATCAAAGACACAACAAGGTCAGCTAAACCAACTCAGTTAGGCCCAGCATCAAATTTTTTTTATGAATTTCTTCTTTTCAAGTGTAATAATTCACCGAGGGGACAATCTGATGTGCTTCTACCATTAAATGAGAAGAAAAAAAAATTACTTTTCAAAGTCACTCTTACCCAAAAACATCCTATTTAATAAAGCACCTCAACTATTTGTCGGAGAAAGATGTGGTTTTTAAACAAAATAGAATAAAAAAAAATATATACCTTGACGTGCTAATCCTGAGATGAGGAGAAGCTAGAAGTTGCTGAGCTGCACTTGCTAACTTCTTGTCTTTTGATGCCACCACCATTGCTACATTGTTATACCCACATGACAATATTATTACATTAAAAACTAGTTAGTGAGTTGCTCCTTGTGAAATAAATGGACCAGAAGTATGACAAAACGAACCTGTGGGTAGTTTGTTCATCAATTCAACAGCAAAGGATGGGCCAGAAAGAAAACAAACGGCTGATGTGGATTCCCTAGCGCCTTGGGAATAACTTGGGACATCATCCGCAATGTATTCAACTCCAAACCTTTACTCAGAGATATGAACGGCAATTTTGGATCGACATATTGAGAGATGCCCTCAAGGAAGGACGAACTGAACTGCCGTGTAACAAGTTAGGTCAACAGAAACTTTGTAATATGATTAAACGACAACAACTAAATGCCCAATGCCTAAGTAATGTACACTAGCAGTTGCGGGAAAAGCTTGGGTATCATTGTATTATAAAATTAAAACATTAAGGCAGCAGTCACTAGAAAGTACACTAGTCAATGTTGCTTAGATTTGCAAGCAGAAGCAACCTGCCAGACATCTCATAAAACCCACCCAAGCATCAGTTATATTACTTTGTGGAGTACAATTGTACAAAAATGCATCATATGTTTCCAGTTCTCCATGCAAACAAGCAGTTCAAAAATGAGATTCTTTTTCAGGAAAAATAAAAGAAAGAAGGATCGATTACATTCCCCATTTGGCATGCAATAGGCGGCCATCAATGGCATTAATATGCTAGTGACCAGCACATACGGTTTGCTGCTCCGAACTGCCCCTGCAAATTGGTGCACCCTCTCTTTATCGATACCAGTGCAACAAATTACGTTTGGACAATAACTGTACAACAACAAGGTTGGTACTGCTAATAAAAATAGCATACTAACAAGGTTGGGACTATGTTTAAGTAAGAACTCAAATCTTACACTTCACAAATTATCCCTTTCATACATTCAACAAACAAACAAAATGATAAATTAAAAGGTCCTATAAATAATGATCACAAATACCAGCAGCAATAGTCGCGTCATGAAACCACTTGATCAATTTCATTAGTTGTAATTTTGGGCCGATTTATACTCGCTGCTGCATCTAGCACCTCCCATGAAATGTATTCAGTTATTAGAGGGGAAATAACATATTAATGTTTGTGTTTACTATTATGAAAATATCCAATGATAGGGAGCTGTTCAAGTAAAACAGAACTCACCGGCATACTTCTCTCGTTCTTTCAATTTGTTCTGGAGTCTTGATCTTTAGATTGAAAGAAAATAAAACATCACAATTAGCATCTAGCTCTCCAAAATTAGTAGTTTTAGAATAAAAATTAACCTCTACTCTTGTTTGGAAAGAAACAATTTAGAAGAAATTAAGTATTTCAGCAAACAACCTACTCGGCATAGAAGAAATTAAAGTTAAACCTTCTTCGACAATGAGTCCTCCAGTAAGATGCCTCTTCACTAGTATCGTCTTTCCTATATGAGAACAAAAGGGAAAACCTTAACATACAAATCGAAAACAAAATAAGAGGGAAATGGTTACCTAAAAACAAAGAAGCGAGAAAGTGCGGATTATGCTAAATTAAGGACTGTATCGTGTTATGATTCCCATTAGAGTTCGTCTCTTTACCATGGATGAAGCTACAATACTCCAGTTAAGAGATGCAAGACTCGAAATGGTTGTAGGGTTTTGGGGGAGAGAGACTCACTAGGAGACGACACCAGATTCAGGGTTATTAACCTAGGTTGGAGCATAGAGAGTGAGAGAGATAGAGAGCGGTGGGGTAGGGTTTTGGGGGGAAACGAAAAGTGGTCTGGGGGGAAATGAAATTTTGGGAGGGAGAAGGTGGCGCCTTGATGTTCTGTGGAAAAATGGGGGGAACTAAAACTTCTCTGAGTGCGATGGGGGGAAACTAAATTTGGGGAGATCAATCATTAACAGAGCAATTTTAGCTTCGTGCAGAGTAATGAACACATTGAACGCTCTTTTCAATCTATATCGTGCGTTGTATCGGGTCTTAAATGCTCTGTCCAGATAACAGACCCAAACTTCACTCACTGTGCGAGAAAAATGAGAGGGAAGTGGAATTAATTTCACTTGTAACTTTAACACTAATTTATTAGAGTTGAATTGATTTAAGAATTATAATTTCTTCAATATGTAAATTTTGTAAGATTTTTAATAATAATTATGTTTATTATTTTAATTCGGATTTTTAGATGTATTAGTATTTTATTGTTGTAATTAATTGAATAGGATTAAAATTACATATGGTATAGTGTCTAATTGTTTGTTAATGATGGGATGAAAAATCTAATACAACATAAACATCAAATTCATAGTGTCATCGTAAAAAAATTGAATAGTTATTATAATGAACAAATTCTCTTTAGTATGTATATATGATTAGTAATTTACATGTCTAGTGATAATTAAGCTGATAATAAACTAGTTCAACATTATTTTAATAACATAATTTAATTGGAAATGATATTAATAAAATTTATGCGATAACACAATGTTAGAATATTTGTATTGCATTATTAAATGATTTTGACAAATGAAATTGTACAACATTACATCTATTTTGCATCAACGACGCATATCCATCGTAGGTGAACATAGCACATGAACTCTCGCAATGTGAGTTAATGAAGACCCACAAGTATACGTCGTCTGATGGTCGATCGGAACCGTTAAAATTGAAGAGTATCTTATTAAAATCATTACAGTGAAGTTTGATGAAATTTTATGTTCATTTACCTATCCATCAAGCTCATGGAATATACAAACATCGTAGGGTCACAAACACTTCGCATTGGATTGAAGCTTCGACATAAAGAAAGTTTAGATTTTTTTGGTTCATATAGTTCAATGTTTTCTCTTGATCATTTTAAAAGTAATTTGGAAGTAATTTATTGCGGATCGACCGTCGATCGCTCATGTGAAAATGAATGGTCCGTAATTGTTGGCTCAATTTTAAGAGTCAAATAATGATGAAATTATTTAAAATTAACAATTACAAGAATTATTTGGTCACATGGTATGTAAAAATGTAGCAAATATTTTTTTAGAATTTTATCATATTATTGTCTGTACAAAATTCACCAATTTCATCATTTGTTAATACGAGTCGTCTGATGGTTGATGAAGAGTCAGGATTACCAATGGATATCTCCATTGTAGGGGCTGTTAGCAATGAGGTCCATTTCGTTGAGGTGACATAATATTTCTGATTTGATCTGCACTAGATGCAATCATCTATCTCTTTTAATAATCGTGCTAACTCTGATCATACGGTCCTGATCTAACTAAAATTATTATGTTACCTCAGGGGATATAGATTCATGGGTAGATGTATTTGTAAATGTGATACAGAGAACCCCCTATGTAAACTCTCTGGGACTTGGTTGTTTTTCTTTTTGAAAACCAAATCGACTAAACCCTCTCCTCGTAAGTTCCTCCCCTCTTTACTCTCTAAGCAAAGAAGAACCCCGATCGTCACCGCACTAACTTCCGACCTCTCAACCGGATCCAACCCTCTCCTCTTAACCCTCTATGTAGACATTGCTGAAACTCCCAAAGCAAATCCTCTCAACCCTATCTCGGAGAAACTTCTCTCTTGTCTCTACCACTGCGGCAGCTCAATCGAATAGCAAACCGCATCCGTCGGAGAAAATCTCAAGCAAACCAAGCACCCTCTAAGACACACTGGTACGTAGATTTGGTTTAGGGTTTTGTTCTTTTTGTTGTATGTTAATTTTCAACTTAATTTGGTTTAGGGTTTATTTCTCTACCACTGTCGATGTGTGATATGGACTGTTCAAGGTTCATTTTCAATTAATTTGTATATTCTCCTTCACAGATAAGATCCAAGGAAAGATTCTCAATTTTGTTTATCGTATCTCAAGTTTACTCGATACATTGTAAAAAGAGACCATTAATCGGGTTGATATGGGGATAATTTAATTGAAATTAGACTACTTGAAAGTTAGCCCTTGTTAAATTCATAGCCAAAATCCCAACTCAAATTTAGATTGAAAAGATTATTCACATTTTCTGTACCTGAAATTGGAAAGCTTATATCTCCCAAAGATTTCCTGGAAGCATGAGCGGAAACCTCCAATGGAGAAACTGGGCTTGGATTATCGCCCCTTCAAAATTCATTGTGAGAGCTACTAGAAACCGATGCCGGGCTTGGAGGGACCTCTGTGTAGTTTTCCTAAAATCCACCAGTCAAAAGAAAATAAGTTACATTGGACTATATCAAATGCAAAATGTGATTTATATGCTATCTTTTTTCTTTTCTTTTTTTCCTTTTTTTGATACCAAATACACTAATTTAAGAACATAAATTCCAATAAGTGTAACAAGTATTCCAGAAGACTAATGGAATTTCATAATTGATGGCTGGATAATCAAATTTTGACTTTGCAATTTAGTATATATCATACCAGCTAAAGCATGCTTCTGTTTAGTCAATACTTGGTATAAAAATTCATAATTCTTGTATAAGATTAGGAAATACTTTCAGAAATAAGATTATAAATCAATCGACATGCTAACTCAAATAATTGTTTTAACTTTAAGATAAATAATCATATTTACAGATACTACCTGACTAGGTCTGGGATTCATCAAAGCCGAAGGGATGGTACCAATAACCTTTAAAGGAAGAAAATCCTCCGAGTTTGGTGTCTTAGCGTGTGTTTTGTTCCCGAATAACGGTGTTTCCGTATGTGCCAGACTGTGCACAGGAAGTATGCAGCCCAGGTGTTACGCTTCCATTCTCTCCTTGGCCTCGCAGCTTTCCAGGAATCTAACCACGTGTTCTCTACTGAGTTGGTCGGTACCATGATTTTCTTTCGTAACAAGGTTGTTATTGTAGCCCATACCGCTTTGGCATAAGGACATGTAAATAACAGATGCAGCGCAGTCTCCCTTGTACCCAAAAATTATAAAAGAAGCACATACCCTTAATTGCAATTAAACCTAGATGCCTCACATGATTGTGGGTCATAATCATTATTTATTACTCTTTTTAGTAGGTGTCCCTCTAGATTTCATAATTATTATTTGATAATGACAATTATAACAACAGGTACTGAGTGATTCCACTTGTAACTGATACAAGGAGCAGTAACCGGTACTAATTCATTCCACTGGGGTTCAATTACATAGACTACCTCTTTCAAGGGATCTAAATATCGACCTTCTCTATATGGTTCATGGTGATGTGATTGCTCTATGGTCCTTAATGATCAGCCATTATGTTACTGGTAATTCCAATTTCTAACTCAGAACTGACAAAAAATATTTGTGCTTTTGGTTCTTCTATGTTAATACTGGGCAATACATTTATAAGTTCAACAAACTTTATTCATATTAAAGACCTATCACTTCTAGCAATACTCTTTAGCTCAACAATACCTTCACTAATGCACATGTTGTAGATGTTCCAATTAATGTAATTGTGCTAAAGTTGGTTCAATGAATTTTAATATTTAAACATTTTGTTTATTGCTCTTTCTCAGTAGAGATAAGAGCATTGAGAAATGAGTTTGATTTTTCTATTGTTTTTTCATTGCTGGTATAATTTGATTCAGTTGATGAACTGTATTAAATTTTTGAGATTATTAAAGCTTATATTTTGGTAATTTCTCATGGATGTAGGCTGCTGACTGTATTTTCCTTTGATTTTGTGTACAGGTGCTAGGGTACCAAGTAGTCATTTGTTGGGTCATATAGAGGATGCTCAAAAGGCAGCACTGTTTAGCTAAGGAGGCTATCACTAGATTAAGCAAATCCAGCATCTCGTCTCAATTATTCGCTTTTGAAGAGATATTTAAAGAAAATTCGTTCTTTGCCTTTGCCCTATATCTTTTGATCAAATTAATTAGCAACTTTTTTCAGGTTGGCAAGATAGATGTAAAGAGGACATATTTTACTGGGTATTTTTATAGAGCATTTAAATTGCTCCTTGGTTTCTTCTTTAGATTAGTATATAGGTGCACTGTGTAGTAGGTTTTATTTTTTCCTTTTTCCTGTTGAGCTTGTTAAGTGGTAACTAACTATGTTAATCTTTTGTTTCTTCATGTCACCTAATTAACATTGTGCTTCTCTTATTAGGTAGAATTATTTTCTAATTGAAGTCTTCAAAGAAGAATAAATAAGAAGAATTCAACTTCAATGTTAAAATGAAAGAATTGCTTTAATAAATCATATGACAACAAATGTTCATTTAATTTCAAATAAGAACAATCTGAAAGCAAATAATATACACTGCCTAAAAGCCCACAATCACCAAGTCGCTGATGTGGCATTCAAATGCAATTAAAACTCCTTTCAGCGATGCAGCATTAGTGAAATTAAATCTCCGAAATTTCAATTTCTTCTTTTGACAGCTATTTCTAGCAGTTTGCAATTGTAAGTCAATTTCACCAATGAAGATGCTCTCAGGATGTTTTTTCTTACAATGGTAGTGTAGGACTTCTTACAAGGACCTTTAGAATAAAATAATAAAAACGGAATCTTCAAAACTTGTTACAAGGGTAAGCCCTTGCAACTGTTTTGTCTCAAATCTTTAGACTTATTACAAGGGCATGGAATGAGGTTTTTGCAAGGACATTCATTAAAATATAATATCTGGCTCTGCTAGCGGGTCACGGGTCTTCAATTAGTATTTGCAAGGGTAGATAAGAGACATTTTCAAGGGTAAACATCAAATCTTTTTCAAGGGTTACTTTTTCCAAGGGACACCCTTGCAAAAGGTTTTCTTGTGTCAGAAATGTCATTTCTTTTGCAAGGGCCGTTCCTACCCTTGCAACAAGTAAGTGTTACCCTTGCTAAAAGTCCAAATTCTAGTAGTGTTATAGCATGGATAAAATTACAGCGTTTTTTTTTTTTAAAGAATTTAATATTTAAAAAAAATGGGGAAATTTTTTTTGATAGCACGGAAGGAACCACAAATTCGTCAAGAAATTGTATATTTGGTGCTGTTTTTTTAGCATGCCACAATGACACATGTTTGGTAGCCATAACGCTAAACGTGTACCGTTGTGGCATGCTAACAAACCGCACCAAATATGTGATTTTAAGTTGTTAGCAAAAATTTCAAAGAAACCACACCAATATGCAATTCCTTCGACACAATCAAAACTTAAAAAAGTTCTAAAATTACGCTGCTAATTATTTTGGAATAAAAATGTGTTGAACTTGTGAAAAAAAAATTCCTTTGATTTTATATATATCCCACTTACAACTGATGGTCCATTTTATATGCGTATTTTGAGGTTAATTTGTGTAAGCATATTTTAGGACCAATTTGTATTGATTTTTTAAAAACATAAATAAAGAGTATGTCCGCAGCCTAAAAAAAATAAGATATTTGATTATAAGTTCCATTTTACGGTTTTACATTTATACTCAATATTTATCTCAATAATGCAAGTAAATTATGTATTATTAGATTTATCACATTACTAAATTTCTTGCTAACCAAGAAATCTGGGTTGAGAGAGAGAAATATCAATTTCGTTTCACACTTCCACTAGGCTCGTCATAATTCGGTATAAAATCCGAATCAAAGATTTAGTTCACTAAAAGAAATCTTTTCATTTAATTCCATGGCAAAAAAAATTACAGTATTTTTTTATGAAAATTACGATATCATTAAATCATACTTTATGATTTAGAGTAAAAATGTATCAAATTGTAATTCATATTTTAACCTACCGCTCATAAGATAACTCAACTTTTTAATTTATTCAAAATAACATTTTTATTGAATACAAAGCCTACTCGAAATTTATGAGACAATATTAATAAAAAATGAACTATTTTAATTCTTATTCATAATAGGCCCATATTGTATACATTTTTCTAAGGCCCATTTTGTATTGATTTCTGAAGCCCAAATAAAATTAAGGTTGTCGTTGACCCAGTCAACCCTTATAAAATTAGAGACTTTTACCCAAATAAAAAAGGTAGTTCACTAGTTATGCACTTTTACTCGTTTTTACCTCACTAATTAATGCAAACTAAGATAACTCAGTACATTCCGAATATCATGTAATCATGTTACTAAATAACTTGTGAACTAAGAAATCGTAATACTGTTTCTCCCGGCGTGGTGAGAGAGAGAGAGAGGAGCGCGGGAGGAGAGAAAAGTAGCCATGCGTGGTGAGAGAGAGAGTGCGTAAGGAGAGAAAAGTAGCTGTTTCACTCTTAGAGGAGATCTTATCAAAGATCAACACATTAATTCCATCTAACAAAAAGATTCGTTTCATTATTTCCTTATAACACTATACAACCATTCCTTTTCCTTTCTCTATATATGTGTATCCCTTCCTTCTCCAGTCTCCCAAACTGAACCCATCTTCTTCTTTTTTCTCAGATAAACAACAGAGAAGATCAGAGAGCAAGATAGAAAGAGAGAAATGGCGCCCAGGAAGAGAACTTCTCTGGTAGCCATTGAGGAGGAGGCGTCTCGTCGTTCTACTTACAAGAAAAGAAAAGAGACGATCATCAAG
>JAJGRW010003577.1:0-11910 GCA_025461045.1 Carex parvula | reverse complement strand
TTTTGTGATTTGGGCTTCTGTACGGCTAGGAAATCCGCCTGTTTAATCGTACAT
This sequence comes from Carex parvula, assembly GCA_025461045.1. NCBI lineage: Eukaryota > Viridiplantae > Streptophyta > Magnoliopsida > Poales > Cyperaceae > Carex > Carex parvula. Next base: position 11,856 of record JAJGRW010003577.1, on the reverse strand, counting down.
TTGCGGCTTGAAACGATTTCGCGCTAAAGGACAGCCCGAAGGCCTGCCTGCGGCGCGTTAATTTTATAGGAGACATTATGCAAATCAGAAACATAGCGATCATCGCCCACGTCGACCACGGTAAAACTACACTGGTTGACAAAATCTTACATGCTACCCACGTTTTTCGTGATAACCAGGAAACAGGAGAGCTGATCATGGACAACAATGACCTCGAAAAAGAACGAGGTATCACCATTTTCAGCAAGAATGCCGCGGTGGAATATAAAGACACCAAAATCAACGTGATAGATACCCCTGGTCACTCGGACTTCGGGGGTGAGGTCGAGCGTGTTCTGAAGATGGCGGACGGGGTTCTGCTTCTGGTCGACGCCTTTGAAGGGCCGATGCCTCAGACCCGGTTCGTACTGCAGAAAGCGTTACAGCTCAACCTGAAACCTATCGTTGTAATCAATAAGGTAGACAAACCGAACTGCCGTCCCGATGAAGTACACGAGGCTGTATTCGAGCTGTTCTTTAACCTGGATGCAACTGAAGAGCAGCTGGATTTCCCTACCTTCTATGGTAGCGGAAAGAATGGCTGGTTCAACAGCAAGAACGAACAATGTGCGGATATCACTCCCTTGCTGGATGGTATCCTCCAATATGTACCGGCTCCGAAAGTAGCCGAAGGTCCCCTGCAGATGCAGATCACTTCCCTCGACTATTCGTCCTTTCTGGGCCGTATTGCCGTAGGAAAGGTAGCAAGGGGTTCTATAAAGGAAGGTCAGTCCATTGCCCTGATGCAGGCCGATGGCACGATCAGGCGTCCGAAAGTAAAAGAGCTTTATACCTTCATGGGTATGGGTAAGAAAAAGGCGACCGAAGTACTGGCCGGAGATATCTGTGCCGTGGTCGGTCTGGAAGACTTCAACATCGGCGACACGATCGCTGACCCGGAGAATCCCGAAGCCCTGCCGATCATCAGTGTGGATGAGCCCACGATGAGTATGCTTTTTGGAATCAACAACTCTCCTTTCTTTGGAAAGGATGGCAAGTTCGTTACGTCCCGTCACCTGCGCGACCGCCTGATGAAAGAGACGGAAAAGAACCTGGCGCTGAGAGTAGAAGATACAGACAGTGCCGATAGCTTCCTGGTATTTGGTCGCGGGATCCTTCACCTGGGTATCCTGATCGAAACTATGCGTCGTGAGGGATTCGAGCTGACTATTGGACAGCCACAGGTACTCGTAAAAGAGATCAATGGCAAGAAACACGAGCCTTTTGAAGTACTGGTAGTAGACGTTCCTTCCGATTTCAGCGGTAAGGTTATCGATATGGTCACTCAGCGCAAGGGTGAAATGCTGATCATGGAAAGCAAGGGTGAGATGCAGCACCTTGAATTTGAGATCCCTTCGCGTGGTCTCATCGGTCTGCGGAGCAACATGCTAACCAATACGGCGGGTGAAGCCGTTATGGCGCACCGTTTCCTGGAATACAAACCCTGGAAAGGCCCCATCCCCGGCAGAAGCAACGGGGTACTGCTCTCCAAGAACCAGGAAAAGACTACGGCTTACTCGATCGATAAATTACAGGACCGCGGTACTTTCTTTGTCGATCCGGGCGAAGAGGTCTATGTGGGTCAGATCATTGCCGAACATATCAAACCGGGCGATCTGATCGTCAATGCTACGGAAGGCAAAAAGCTGACCAATATGCGTGCCAGCGGTAGTGATGATTCGGTCCGGATCATCCCGAAGAAGCAAATGACCCTGGAAGAATGTATGGAATATATCCAGCAGGATGAATGTATCGAGGTGACACCCAAAAAGATACGTCTTCGTAAGACCATTCTTGACGAAGATGAGAGAAAGAGAACGCAGAAGTCGATGAAGTCGGAAGAGGTACGTTAGAGAAGAGATAACCGGAGGTGCGATATAATCGTATCTTTGTGATTCAACAGGTGTCTCATGGATCAATTGAAGAAACAACGACAACATATAAAAAAGCACAGGCTGGTCATACTGGTCCTGTGCTTTTTGCTATTTGGCTCTCTCCCGGGCAAGGCGCAATGTTCCATTTGTTCGCGTACGGCTGCGCAGCAGGGCGAGCGGCCTGCCAGGGCCCTGAATAAAGGGATCGTTTACCTGGCTGTAACTCCCCTGGCCATTTTTGGTCTTATCGGCTATCGCTGGTGGAAGAGCGAGAGGATGCAGGAGCAACCGCCGGGTGCGGAATAACCGGGTATGACGGTGGACGGGTGCGGGAATAACCGGGTGCGGGAATAAACTAATGATATGCATAAAAATGAGCTTTACGGGAAATGTAAAGCCAGGCAGATCCAGCTGAAACACGTTTGTGAGATTGGGGTCAATACGCCTGAGAAGTCCAACATTCTCGATTTTATCCGTAAAGACAAGATCAGGGCAACGCTGATAGAGCCTGATCAGAAGTGTATAACGGCGATACGAAGCTTTTTCGCCGGGGACGCGAATGTCACCCTTTTCCCTTTTGCCATATATGACTACAATGGGATGCTGGAGCTGGCGCAGCGCGGGGAGTCGACCTTTGCTACGTCCCTGCCTTTTAGCCCGGCAGTCGTGAACGACCGTTATACGGTGAAAGAAGAAGATACCTTCCAGGTCGAATGCAGGCGTTTTGACGACATCGATGACGGGTCGATCGACCTGTTGAGCATCGACACGGAAGGCTGTGAATGGTATGCGCTGAAATACCTGAAAAGCAGGCCGCAAATCATCTCGCTGGAGACGCACGGAAAAGAATATTCCAACCCCTACCTGACCGAAATTCTCGGCTGGATGGAGCGGAACGGTTATAAGAGATGGTTTATCACGAAGAGCGACAGTGTCTTTTATAAAGACGGGGTATTGGTTCCGGATGCGGAAGACCGGCGCCGGCTACGTTCGATGGACCGCTATATCCGATTCAGGAAGTTCAGAAAAAAGCTGGTCAATAGTCTCAAGCTTGGGAAAAAAATAGCTGGCAGCAGCTTCGGCGATGCAATGGGCCAAATTACTTACTTTTGACCATATGAAGCTATCGGTGATCGTGGCCTTTTATAAGAATATACCTTTTTTGGATCTGATCTTTAAAGGCCTGAATAAACAGACCTACACTGATTTCGAGGTAATCGTCGCCGAGGATGACGACGCTGCGACTACGGTTAAATTCCTAAAAGAACAGTCGCTTTTACTACCCTTTCCTATCCTGCATGTCAGTCAGAAGGATGATGGCTTCCGCAAGGATGAGATCCTGAATAAGGCTGTTATAGCTGCCACGGGAGAGTTTCTTGTATTCCTGGATGGCGACTGTATCCCACATCCCCGGCTGTTGAAGGAATATGTGATCCGGGCGAGGGAGGGTATTGCATTTGCGGGAAGAAGACTGATGGTCAGCGAAGCGCTGACAAAAAAGATGGTGGAGACAAGGAACCTGAAATATTTATCCCTGTATTACCAGGCCAGGTATGGCTCAAAAAGGCTGGAGGATGGAGTCTATCTGCCTTTTTACCGGAAGGGTGCCAGCAATGGTCTTATGGGCTGTAACTGGGGCATTCTTAAAAAGCATCTTGTCGATGTCAATGGCTTTGATGAGGACTATATCAGCGCCGGGGTCGGTGAAGATGTCGATATAGAATGGCGGCTGGTTCGGAGCGGGATCAGGCTGGAGTCGATGAAGCACAGGGCAATCGTCTATCATTTACATCATAAGACCCATTATGTCATGGCGGATGCGGCTCCCAACTATGCCATGATGAAAACAAAACAAGGGCTCGGTGGCGTGTATTGCGTCAACGGGCTGGATAAGCATTTGCCAAAAAAATGACCAGGACCTTTATTATCAGCAGGACCGATGCCATCGGGGATGTGGTACTCACGTTGCCCGTGGCAGGCGTGTTGAGAAAACTGTATCCTGAGTCGAAGATCATTTTTTTGGGTCGTTCCTATACGGAAGCGCTCATCGGGGCTTGTGTGTTTGTCGATGAGTTTCTCGACTGGGACGAATTACAAAAGCTGTCTCCTGAAGCCGCGGTGAAGAAGATGGCAGACACGGGAGCGGATACCATCATTCATGTACTCCCGCGTCATGAAGTCGCCCGGATGGCGAAACAGGCGGGGATACGACAGCGGATCGGAACGACCAACCGGCTTTATCACTGGTGGTCTTGTAATAAGCTGGTCTGGCTTTCCCGAAAGAACTCTCCTTATCACGAAGCCCAGCTAAATCTCCAGCTGCTGCGGCCGCTGGGTGCTGAAGAATTGTATTCCCTACAGGAGATCGGTCATTATTACGGCCTCACGCGCCTTGTGCCGTTGCCTCCGGCAATCGCTGCATTGGTTGATCCGGGAAAATTCAACCTGATCCTCCATCCCAAGTCAAGGGGTCATGGCAGAGAATGGGGGCTGGATCATTATATTCAGCTGATCAACCTGTTGCCGAAGGACCAGTTCAAAATATTTATAACCGGCACCGGCGCAGAAGGCCGTTTGCTGGAACCCTTACTGCAGGCTTGCCCTATGGTCACCGATATTACGGGGAGGCTTAGCCTGGCCGAGTTTATTACCTTCATTTCCAGGGCGGATGGATTGCTGGCTTCCGGAACGGGTCCTTTACACCTGGCCGCGGCACTGGGTATTCACGCCATTGGGATCTTCCCGCCTCTGCGACCTATTCATCCCGGTCGTTGGGCGCCGATCGGGCCAAGGGCATCGGCACTGGTAAAGGATATCGACTGTACTGCCTGCAAAAGAACGATGGACTGCACCTGTATCCGGGATATTTTGCCTGAGCAGGTCAAAGACATCTGGTTATCGCGCGCAAAGCCTGGTAAACAGGTCCTGAAAATAATTTAGCTTTGCAGGCTATGACGAATTTCATCCCTGTTTTCCCTCTGGGTATTGTTGTGTACCCGGGAGAAATGGTAAACCTGCATATATTCGAACCGCGGTATAAACAGCTTGTCAATGAATGTTACAAGGAAGGGAAACCCTTTGGCATTCCAACGGTTATCGATAACAAACTGAATGAGATGGGGACGCTGGTGAAGATCACCGAGCTGGTAAAGATCTATGACAATGGCGAAATGGACATACGGACGCAGGGAATGCGTGTCTTCCGGGTTCTGGAACTCATAAATCGGTTCCGGACAAACTCTTCAGCGGTGCGATAGTGAACTATCCTGATAATATCGAAGGACCGGGTAAAAAAGATCTTATGTTAAAGATCATCGCTGCCATCCGGGAATTACACCGGCTGCTGGATATCTCCAAGGATTTCCATAAACCCGACGAGGAGCTGGGGTCTTATGATATCGCGCACCACGCAGGGCTCTCGCTGGAACAGGAATACGAATTCCTGGGATTGCTGCACGAATTACAACGACAGGAATATCTCAAACGCCATCTTGGAAATGTACTTCCGGTCATCGCCGAAATGGAGACCTTGAAGGAAAGGGTAAAATTAAACGGACATTTCAAAACCTATCTTCGTTCAAATTTGAAGATTAGCTATGCCTACGACCCTCTGTTTTGACTTTGGCAATACCCGGATGAAATGCGCCGTATTTACGGATGGGAGCTTTGTAAAAGAACAGGTGCTGGAGAATGACGGTGAAGAAACGATAGCGGCGCTGCTGGACCTTTACCATCCCGACCGGTCTATTCTGTCTTCGGTCATCGATCACAATCCCGTGCTGGAAGAATTACTAAAAGGGGCTACGCGTTTTCATAAGCTGAACCATCAATCGAAGCTGCCCGTTACGACGCCGGTCGGCAAGCCGGAAACGATCGGTGCGGATCGTCTCGCGCTGGTTGTGTCTGCTGCCACGATGTTTCCGGGGAAAAACAATCTTGTTATCGGTCTTGGTTCGGCCATTACCTATAATTACGTTAATAAGTACAGGGAGTTTATTGGGGGCGGTATATCCCCCGGCATGGAAATGCGGTTCAAATCCCTGAATGTTTTTACGGCCAAACTGCCACTTGTAAAAGCCGACTGGAATTTTCCGCTGGCGGGGTATGACACCCGGACGAATATCCTCAGCGGGGTCATTTTGGGCATGGCGAAGGAGATAGATGGCATGATCGGGGCTTATGAGGAAAATACGGCAACTTTAACGTACTGTTAAGCGGCGGGGACTCGATCTATTTCTCCCGTCACTTGAAAAAGAAGATATTTACAGACCCGTATTTAATCTATAAAGGCCTATATGCTATCAGTGAATTTAATATATAAATCGTGGGTGTCGGTGTGGCCGTTGTCTGGGGCGTGGCTACCGGTGCTGCTGACAGCGGGGTTGTTTCTGGCAGGCTGCGGAGACAAAGAGAAGCAAACGGTTACCCATGCCCGGCAGATCGTTCCGGAAGAGGCGCTGAACATCGAGAGCCTGCTGAGCGAACCATATACTGATTCGGCGGGCAAGCTGACGGCTAAGGTAAAAGGTAAGCTGACGGCACCTTATATGCTGCGTTATCAGCGGTCGGACACGCCATATGCGGAATTTCCCCGGACATTGCATGTGGACTTTTATGATCTGAACATGCAGGTGGAAAGTCAGATGGATGCCTTGTACGGAAAGTACTTTGACAACCAGGGAAAGGTCTTTTTAAGGGATTCCGTAGTCGTCAAGAATATTCAAAAAGGCGATACCCTTCACTGCCAGGAGCTGTGGTGGGACCAGCGTACGGAAAAGTTTACCACCGATAAGGCGGTACGCATTTATACAAAGGATAAAATTCTCTTTGGGAATGGTATGGAAGCTGACCAAAATCTTCGTTGGTGGACTATCCGTCATATGACCGGTGTCCTATTAACGCAAGGGAATAATATACCTAAGTAAATGATGAGTGATCGTAAATCGTGAGCGATTTGTACATTCAATAAAAAAATATGGAATATCGTCGTTTAGGCAGATCGGGTTTACAGCTAAGCGTGTTATCCTACGGCAGCTGGGTCACTTTTCATGGCCAGATCGAAGACAAGCATGCGGATGAGCTGATGGGCATTGCGTATGAGAAAGGCATAAATTTCTTTGACAATGCGGAGACTTATGCGGACGGGGAAAGTGAATTAATGATGGGGCGTGTGCTGAAGCAAAAGAGCTGGGACCGCACCTCCTATGTCCTTTCGTCCAAGGCGTATTTCGGATCCCGGAAGAAGCTGCTTCCCAACCAGACCGGTCTTAGCCGCAAACACCTTGTCGAGGCCTGTAATGAAGCATTACAGCGTCTGCAGACCGAATATCTTGATCTTTATTACTGTCACCGCCCTGATCCCAATACACCGATCGAAGAGGTAGTTTGGACGATGCATAACCTGATCCAGCAGGGGAAGGTGCTTTACTGGGGCACCAGTCAATGGAGTGGTGCGGAGATCATGGAAGCGCATAGTGTGGCTGCACGGAATAACCTCATTGGTCCGACGATGGAACAGCCGCAGTACAATATGTTCGAACGGTATAAGATGGAGCTGGACTATGCGCCTATCTTCCGCAATGTGGGAATGGGTACAACTATCTTCAGTCCGCTGGCGGCGGGGTTTCTCACCGGGAAATACCAGGGGGGCATACCAGAAGGATCGCGTTTGTCACTGGAAGGCTTCGAGTGGCTGAAGAAGCGGTGGTTACAGGAGGACAGGATCAGCAAGGTGCAGAAGCTGGGGATTGTAGCGCAAAAGCTGGATACATCTCTTGCTGCGCTGGCTATAGCCTGGTGTATCAGCAATCCAGATGTTACGAGTGCCATTGTGGGTGCTACGAAGAAGGAGCAGCTGCTGGAGAACTTTAAGGCCCTGGATGTATTGCCGCGGCTTACGCCGGCTGTGCTGAAGGAGATAGAAGATGTTTTGGAGAACAACCTTATTGGGACAGCAATTAATCTGCTTTTGATAAATAATTGATAAGGAACTTCTTAGGAGGTTCCTTATTTTATTTTACCGTATTCAGATAAAAGGGCAGCGGCAGCAGCGAATAAAATATTCAATTAAACGTTTGTTTAATTCAAACGTTTGTTTAACTTTGTGAGGTCAATCAGGAGATAACTACATGTCAGATAAAAGAGAACATATTCTCATTGTAGCGGAAACGCTTTTTGGAGAAAAGGGATTTGATGGGACCTCTGTCCGGGACATTGCTCAGCAGGCAGGGGTAAATCTCGCCATGATCTCTTACTATTTTGGCTCGAAAGAGAAGCTGCTGGAGGCAATGATCGAATTCCGGGCAGGGTATGCCTATGGGATCCTGGAGGAGCTGAATAAGAATGAATCGCTTAGTCCCTGGGATAAGATGGACAGGCTGATAGAATTCTATGTGGACAGGATCCTCAATAATCTTCCCTTTCATAATATCATGTACCAGGAATCCTTTTCGAATTTCCGGACAGATGATATTAGAAATAAGGTGATAGCCATTAAGATGCGTAACCTGGAGCAGATCACAAAGATCATTACGGACGGCCAGCAAAAAAAGCTATTCCGGCAGGTAGATATCCCTATGACCGTAGGTACCATAATGGGCACTATTTCTTCTTATACTCATTCAAGGGCATTTAGTTGCCAGATTCTTGCCATACAGGAAGATACAAACGATGAATTTTTTCGCTCAAGGCTTTCCGTACGCCTCAAGTCTCACCTCAAGCATTTGTTGAGGGCCCATTTGGATATCAGGAACGAGACTGAGTCAGAGCAAAAGCCGGAATAGCCTGGTGCGGATTACCAGACTAATGAACCGAAGAATTAAATACAAGAAAAAAATGGAAAAAAAGTTAGCAGGAGTTCTATGCTTCTTACTTTTTACTGTCTTTGTCGCAGATGCACAGCCCAGGACTCTGAACCTGGATGAGGCGGTGCAGCTTGGGATTCAGAACAGCAAGCAATTGAAAAGGTCACAGTACAAGATCGACGAGGCGTTGTCCCGTCTGGCACAGGCAAAGGATCTGCGGCTGCCTGATGCAAAGGTCAGCTTTCAGTATTTACATGCTCTTATGATGTCCAGGCTGATAAGCATTCCTGGTGTGACAAAGGATCCGCTTAAGATACCCTTTGACTTCCCCGCATATCTCGGAACGTTGTCCGTATCGGAGCCGATCTTTAATGGTAATCAGTTCAAATACGCACGTCAGTCTGCCGATCTGATGGTACAGATGAGTCGTCTTGATGCTGACAAGGACAAGGAAGATATCATATGGCTGGTGATAGACTCTTATATGAACTACGATAAGATCCTGGAGAACCAGCTTATCACTGTTCAGAATATGCAGGACATACAGAACAAGCTGGATGAGATCGTTAAATACGAAGGCCAGGGGCTTGCCACGCAGAATGATGTACTGCGCTACCAGCTGCAGAAATCACAGATGCAGCTGACGGAGATAGAGCTGGAAAACAACAGAAAGGTAGCCAATTACAATATGAATGTCATTCTTGGGCTGCCCGACTCGACTGAGATCATCCTGCCGAAGATCGATTATAAGGTAAATGAGACGCTGGTCTTTACGGATCTTCTTCAGCAGGCGGAAACAAATCGCCGCGAACTGCAGGATCTGTCCTACGAGACAAGGCTGGCCGACGTCAATGTTAAAAAACTCCACGACCAGCGTCTGCCGACGGTAGCTGCTTCAGCCGGGGCTTATTATATCAACCCTACTGGCCAGGTCATTCCCACCCATAATAACCTGATAGCGCCTATTACGCTTGGTATTGGCGCTTCCTGGGATATCGGTACGCTTTATAAGAACAAGAACAAGGAAAAGGAAGCGGCCTTACAAAGGCAGGAGCTGAATACGGCGCATGACCAGACGGTGGATGATATCCGGAAGGACGTTCATGAGCAGTTCATGATTACCAGACGGCTATGGAAAGAATCAGGATCCTGCAGGTTGCGGTTGACCAGGCTACGGAAAATGAAAGGATAACGGAGTCGAATTTAAGAACAACCTGGTCAATACGACGGATCGTATCGATGCGCAGACGCAGCTGTACCAGGCTCGTGTCAACCTCGAGCTGGCCAAGTCCGACGCTACCATTCTTATTATGACGTACTAAGATCAACAGGAAAGATCCATCTCTAACTCAAACATTAAAACGCTTTTTCAAATCGCATTTTTATATGGAACAAAATAACACACCGAAAAAAAAGAAAAACTGGTATTCCCGATCATTTTAGGTCTTGTGCTTGTCGGCGCCCTGATCTTCACCGTAAAGGAGTATGTGTTTCTCCAGTCCCACGAAGAGACAGATGATGCCCAGGTCGATGGTGATATCAGCCCGGTCATTGCCAGGGTTTCCGGTTATGTAACGGACATACGGTTCAAAGACAATCAATATGTACATGAAGGCGATACGCTTGTGATCCTTGACGACCGTGATTATAAGATCAAGCTTGACCAGGCTGTAGCTGCACAGACAGCCGCTCAGAAGAATGCTGCTGCTATCGGCGCCGTTATCGGCGAGACCGAATCGAATTTTGCGGTACAGAAAGCCAACATCGAACAGGCGCAGGTCCGGTTATGGAAGGCTACCCAGGACTACGAACGGTTTAAAAACCTCTATGACGACCACGTCATTACAAAGGCGCAGTTTGACCAGGCTGTAGCCGATAAGGAAACAGCCCAGGCTTCGCTGGATGCCGCCAAGAGCCAGGTGCCTGTCATCAATAAGAGGGTCAATACGAGCCGTGTTCAAACGGTAGCTACTTCTTCGATCGTCGACACGCGCAAGGCCGATGTGGAATATGCAAAGCTGCAGCTTTCTTATACTGTTATCACTGCGCCTGCCAGCGGTGTTATCTCCAAGAGAAATATCCAGATCGGTCAGCTGGTACAGGCCGGCTCTCCGCTGTTCTCGGTCGTTCATGACGACATCTATGTGACGGCCAATTTCAAGGAGACACAGCTAAGTGATATCGCTCTGAATCAAAAAGTAGACATCCGGGTTGATGCATTTGACAAGCAGGTCATTCCGGGGAGCATCGAATCTTTCTCCGGTGCAACGGGAGCTAAATTCTCCCTGCTGCCTCCGGACAATGCGACCGGCAACTTTGTAAAGGTCGTTCAGCGTGTACCCGTCCGGATAAAGATCAATGCGGATACGGCCACTTTACGTAAGATGAGACCGGGGATGAGCGTGGATGTTACTGTTCATACAAAATAGCCCGGAACGCATATCAACTAAATAATTTTTTATGGCAGAATATGGCTTTAGAAGATGGATCATCACCTTTACGGTGATCACCGCCGCACTGCTGGAACTGATCGATACGACGATCGTGAATGTCGCCCTGCCCAATATTATGGGTAACCTGGGTGCTACCCTGGAGGACGCCAACTGGATCGTGACGGGATATGCGGTGGCTAACGTGATCATCCTGCCGATGTCGGGCTGGCTGGGTGACCGTTTTGGAAGAAAGAATTACTTTTTAGCATCTATATTGATCTTTACTGCCGCCTCTTTTCTTTGTGGAAATGCAGCAAGTCTGGAATCGCTGATCGCCTTCCGGCTTGTGCAGGGGTTGGCGGGTGGAGGTCTGATCTCTACCGGGCAGGCTATTCTTATGGAGACCTGGCCAAGAGAAGAGATCGGAATGGCGACCGCGCTGTTTGGTCTTGGGGCCGTAGTTGGTCCGACGGTGGGACCTACCCTTGGGGGGCTTATCACCGATAACCTTTCCTGGCAGTGGATCTTCTATGTGAATATCCCGGTAGGATGTATCGCGGCCTTCTGTGTAACCACCTTTGTCCGGGAATCTCCGAAATACGGGCAGGGGAAAAAGGTGGACTGGTGGGGGATCTTCTTCCTGGCGCTGGGTGTTGGCGCCCTGCAGGTCGTCCTTGAAAAGGGTGAAGACAAGGACTGGTTCCAGAC
>JAJGRW010003576.1:0-60755 GCA_025461045.1 Carex parvula | reverse complement strand
GGTCAGTTACTGATTTCAATTGTGAACAGTTGTGAATAGTCGTATATGAACAGTAGTGAACAGTAAATACGTATGTGAACAGTAGTGAACAGTAAATACGTATGTGAACAGTAGTGTACAGTAGTGAACAGTAAATACGTATGTGAACAGTAAATGTGAACAGTAAATACGTATGTGAACAGTAAATATGTATGTAAACAGTAAATGTGAACAGTAAATACGTGTGTGAACAGTAAATGTGAACAGTAAATACGTATGTGAACAGTAGTGAACAGTAAATACGTATATAAACAGTAAATACGTATGTGATTAACAGTAAATACATATGTAATTAACAGTAAATACGTATATAAAAAAAAATTACCTGACAGCAGACTCTCCGTCTCCTCCTCCTCTTTCTTCAGAGCTCCTCTTCTTCCTCCCTCTCCCTCTTCCTCCCCTTCTCTTCAGCCCAAGACTGAAATAATTCTCTCTCTTCTACGCACCTCTCCCCCGTTACTTATAAGTTTTCAAAAAAAAAAAGAGATTCGGGCCGCTAGGATTCCTAGCGGTCCGAATTAAAAATTCATGCCGCTAGGATTCCTAGCGGTCCGAATTAAGAATTCGGGCCGCTAGGAATCCTAGCGGTCCGAATTAAGAATTCGGGCCGCTAGGAATCCTAGCGGTTTGGGTAAAAATAAAAATATTTTAAAAACCTGGTTATTTATATTAAAATATATTTTTTTTGGGTAAAAATAAAAATCACGGCATATTTGAAATAGAGTTTGGAGAGAATGAATAAAGTAATAATTTATGTATTAGATTAAATATAATACAATATAATATTAATTTAAATATTAAATGTAATATAATATAATTTAAAATATTAAATTAGTATTAAATAAAATATTATATTAAATATAATATAATATTAGTTTAAATATGAAATATAATATAATATTAGGTTAAATGTTAAACGTAATATAATATTAATTTAAATTTTAGATTAGTATTAAATAAAATATTAGATTAAATGTAATATAATATTAGTTTAAATATTAAATGTAATATAATATTATTTTAAATATTATATTAGTATTAGAAAAAATATTAGATTAAATGTAAGATAATATTAGTTTACCTATAATACAATATAATATTAATTTAATTATTAAATGTAATATAATATTATTTTAAATATTAGATTAGTATTAAATAAAATATTAGATTAAATATAATATAATATTTGATTAAATATAATACAATATAATATTAATTTAAATATTTAATGTAATATAATATTACTTTAAATATTAGATTAGTATTAATATTGAAAGCAACAAATGCTATTCCATATTTTTGTAAGAATAGCGTCTTATTCTCTCTATTCCGAATAGCTCTATTTCTCATTTGGATTGTCCTTGTTCCCGAATAGCAATGCTATTCTAAGAATAGTGTTATTCTTAGAGCATCCAAACATAGTCTAAAAAATTGCTTGTTAATTATGAAACTTTCATATATCCCAAAAAATTAAAAAGAAATTGCCGCGATGAATAATAAATTAGAATAACAAGTTAAATATTGATGCTGTAAGTTTATTTGTGTAAGTTACCGGTTAGCATTTCCATGATTGATATATGGGGATTTAATTTGGTTGTCAGGTGGTAGCCACACAGGTCACATGAAATCATACTTTTCTTTGCATGAAAACACAAATGTGCATTTGGACCGAATTTACAAATTTGAAAGAGTAAGTCAAGAAGTCGTGCAAATTAAGTAGGGGCATGCATGCATGCATCTATTCGTACAATTTTTTTAAAAAAAATTAATTATATATCTTTGTAATATTTTTGTCAAAGATTTTTTGTATTATGCACATGTCATCATAACACGCGTGCTTCAACTATTTATTTAGTCAACTAAGAGTCAAGATTGCTTAATTCCAACCCATTAAATTAAAACTTTGGGACTCATAGTCATATGATATCTCGCATGTATATTTTATTAAATTATTATTGTATGACTTATAGATACCGTCAACGATACATGCAAATTTCTACTTTTAATTAGTATGTGCTTTAACTAACTTTTGCTTTTGTTTCTTTTTTATAAATAACAAGTAGGTATATATGCATATATTTTTAACTCATGTAATTTATCTGTTTAAAGGAGAAAAGCAAATTTTATTAGATGTATCGAAATAAAACTATTATTTTGTATAAGAATAATAAAATTAGTTTATACTTGAAGGTTGTTTTGTATCATATACATTATTTATTTTTAAAGTTATACATCGCCTTAATTATTCACGTCACTTGAATATGCATGATACTTATATTTTTATGTTTGGTCGACTAAAAGAGTGGAATAAGTACTTTAGAACTCACTTATTCTGTGAAATGTGGTTTAATTAAACCGGGCTATGATAGAATAAACCGATCTTTAGACTAGCCAAACATTCATGAAAACGCACCCATATATATTAAGAAGAAGAAATAATGATGAAATTTGGGTAGAATTGCAAAGTTGAAGGAAGCTCGCCCGGTCAAATTATTATTATTGGGCTGCTAAATCAATAGCAAATGAGTGAAATGGGCCGAACAACAGGCCTATAGCTAGACCTCATTTTCATTCAAGGCCTCTTCTGGTTTAATTTTTGTGTGTTCCTTCAGTTTGCAAACCAAAAGAACGTTCTCCTAGCCTAGCAAGCCCTAAGCTAAGCTAAAATAAATTAAATTAAGATTATATTGTCCACAACAAATTAAAGCATAATAACAGTCTCATATATAAACCAAAATTAAAGCTCCCCTCTCTTACATATATAGTTCTATATATGTGAGAAGAGAAAAGGAGTTGCAAAAAGAGCACCAACAGATTCTCATGATGCAAGAAAGATTCTGGCATCAAAGGGCTCGTCTGAACTGGGCAGTATTTGGAGATAGCAATACTCGCTTCTTTCATGCGGCGGCTGTGACTAGAAAGAGAAGAAACTCAATTCGGGCTCTCAAGGGGGCTGACTGGAATTGGGTTATGAATGAGAAGGAAATTCGAGTCCTTTTTGTTAACCATTTTAAAAATATTTTCAGGAAAGCGGAGGTCAAGCAAATTGCTGATGTATACAACATGGGTGTTTTCCAAGAGGTGACAGGGATCCCCTCCACGGCTCATGCGCTACTGGATGCTGTACCCACTGCTCATGAAACTTTTAAGGCACTGATGACTCTAGGCCCTGATAAAGCAGTCGGGCCTGATGGGTTTAGTGCAAGGCTCATACAAGAAAAATGGTCCAGTTTCGGACCAACAATTCTGAAGGAGGTAGGGAATTTTTTTTCAAACTGGGATAATTTTGCCTCACATAGGCCGATCCAACTTGGTTCTGATACCGAAAATTGAAGAAGCTGCTCATGTTACGGACTTTAGGCCTATCTCGGTGTGTAATGTGATTTACAAATTAATCTTAAAAATCTTGACCTTGAGGTTAAAGCCTTTCATTGGTTCCTGTATATCGAGAGCTCAGAGTGCATTCATTCTGGGTCGAGAAATATCTGAAAATGTTATTTTACTCAGAGAAGTACTTCACTCTTTCGGTCTTGCCTCTTACTAGAATAAAGAGTTTTGTTTAAAGGTGGATTTGTCCAAAGCTTTTGATCGAATGGATTGGGAGTTCATAAGATCTATTCTGCCAATTTATAACTTCCCACCAAATTTTTCCAAATGGATCATGGGCTGCATAGAATCGGCTCAATTTACTATTGTTCTCAATGGGAAGGGAGATGGGTTTTTAAGGCCGGAAAGTGGACTCAGGCAAGGGTGCTCGTTATCTCCGTACATTTTCATTCTTGGGATGGACATGCTATCTAGAAGCTTGGAGTATCGCGTGAGAACTAGAGCTCTAAGGGGTGTTCGGCTAGCCCCTTCAGCACAGCCTCTGACTGACTGTCTGTACGCGGACGATTTACTAATTTTTGGTACAGCAAATAAAGATGAGGCACAACTGATCATGCACTCCCTTCAAGAGTTCTCTGATGTTTCGGGTCAGAGGGTTGGACCCCAAAAAAGCTCTATATGGTATAGCACTGTAACTCCGATTGAAATCAGAGCTGAAATTTCCTCTTTGCTGCTAGTTCCGAATAATGGGCAGTGTAATTCATATCTAGGTGCGCCTATTGAAACCAATCGAAGCTCTTTTGATTTCTTAATTGAAAAGGTTTCTAGCAAATTGCAGATGTGGAAAAGTGCATTGCTATCTCCAGCAGGTCGGCTAGTTCTGATTCGCACTGTGCTCTTGGCTTTACCCATCTATTACATGGCCACGTCTCGAATCCCCAAACCGGTGATAAATGAGATTACTTCAACTGTTAGAAGATTTTTTTGGGGAAAGGTGAATAAACAGAGATACTTGGCCTATGTCTCGTGGGAAAAAATAATGCAACCAGTGGAGATGGGGGGCCTAGGCGTGAGGGACTTAGAAGCTATGAATGGAAGCATGCTCATGAAGTTTCTGTGGACAATAGCAGCTGGATCAGAGGCATTGTGGGTGAGAATTGTCAAGGCTAAATATTTTCCAAGAAGTGATTTGTGGCATAGCAAAAGGGACTATAAGTGTACCGGGTTTTGGAAAAGCATGATGAATCTTAGAGCAGTTTTGCAGCCATGGGTTCAATGGAGATTAGGTGGTGGAGATGTGTGCGGTGCGTTTGCTCAACCATGGTTTCAAGGGGCACTGGATTGCAAACCGACTGAGGAAAGCCAGCGACATATGTTAGTAAGAGATCTGGTGGATGTGGATACTGGTACATGGGATGTGAACCGGTTAATTCAATGTTTTGGCTATACAAATTGCATGGAAATCCTTGCTAATGTAGAACCTCCGACTCTTGAAGCTAATGGCAACAGTCTCATCTTTAAAAAGTCTAGCAATGGAGTCTACTTGGTGAAATTGGGATATGAGTTGCTGAGAGACCCGCATGTTAACTTGTGTGTTAGAACAAAGGAACTGTGGGAAATAGTCTGGAGGAGGGGTCTGGTGCTTCCAAGGGTAAGAATGTTTCTTTGGAAACTAATTCATAAAGCACTCCCACTTGCAAAGATTATGCAACGTAGATTTCCTTTGATCAGTCCGATATATGCAAGCTGCGGCAGCCATGAAGAGGATGTACCCCACTTATTGCATCACTGTCAATTCGCTAGAGCTTGTTTCCTAGCAGGCCCTCTAGGTCTAAGGACCGATGTTTTGAGTGGCAACTTTGAACAGGTTCTTCAAGAGATTTCCGACAGTTCGGATGATGAACAATGGCTTCTATATGTCAACTCAGCTTGGGCCATATGGCGCTGTAGAAATGATCGAGTTTATGGTGGTAAACAACCCGAGTTCGGCCAGTTCTTGTCATATCTAAACAAGGTTAATTGGGAGTCAAAATTGGGGGCTACTCGCAAATTTTGTGTGATGTTGGGTCGGGTACAACAACCAACTCTCTTGTCAGAAATCCGAAATGATTTTTACTGTTACTCGGATGGCTCTTGGGTAGAAGACTGGTACGGGGGAATTGGTGTGGTACTGTGGCATAAGGATGAGCTGGTTCTATACAAGTCAAAAGCCGTCAGGGGATGTTGCCCATTGCAGACTGAAGCTATGGCCCTCAAAGAAGCAATTGTTCTAGCAAATAACAAGGGGATAGTCTCATGTTCCTTTTTCTCAGATTGTCTTAATCTGGTTCAGATTTGCTCCAGTCCTCAACCTCCACTACTACAGAATTGCAAATCAACACCGGTTTTTTTTTACATTCAAAATCAGTTTTCCTACTGGTGTTGATCGGGGCGGTGCTGATTCCATGTTAGATTAGCACCGGTTTTAAACCGGTGCTAAATTTAATATATAACACAGGTTGTTTCATAAAAACCGGTTGTTTCATAAAAACCGATGCTAAAAGTTACATTCAACACTGGTTTGTTCATAAAAACCGGTGCTAAAAGTTACATTCAACACCGATTTTTGTTACTCAAACGGTGCTGATTTGTTACATTTAGCACCGGTTTGGTTAAATAACCGGTGCTGATTTTTTTTTATTGTTTGGAATTCGATTTATATTAGGCTAGCTTCCGAAATTTGCTAGCTATAAATTAAATATTCACATGCACAAAATATGACAAAACATTATACAAATGAAACAACACATAATTTGAAAGTGTCATCTTTACTAACTTTGATAGTTTCAACAAAAACAAGCTAACTTTACAATATCTCTCACATTGCCTTAAATTTCATAGTATGCCAAACATTTTTTCAAAAAGAATTTAGCCCACATTGTTTGAAATTGTTTAAGATCTTCCATCGAATAAGGTGATGAACTTAAGCACTGCATGAAATTATATTGAACTGTTAATGTAAACAAGAAATAGAGCAATACAATATGACTCCATATTTGGAAAATTTTAGAAAGAGCTTGACTGGCTTTGCATATTACTGGAGAAATGCTATTGGAACCAAGCACATATATTAAAAGTGACAACCAAAGATATTAAAAGTGTAGTAACTATGTCATGAAACAGATTTATACTTGTATTGGAAAACCATCGAAAAATGTAGCAACTAGGGGCAGCATTAACTTCATCACATAGAATCCACATTTCTTATCGTCATTTTGCTGAGGGCACTGTATTGCACATTTCAAAAAAAAATATTAGTATTGTGAAAATTGCAAGTAGCAAATATAGAATAAGGATTATATTTTGAAGCATATTTTACCTGTTTAATTGAATATTTTATTTCCTTGGCTTTTTTATTGTGTTGTCCTCCTAAGAATTTATATGATGCAAAAATCCTGTAATTAACAAAAAGTAATTAACAAAACTAATTTTTTACTACATTCCAGCAGAGTAATTGATAGTACAACAACCAGTATGATGTTCGACATATGTTGTGATTTAATTTTCTGTACATTAGAGCATAGTTCAAGCGAATAGCAAGGTTCTAACAAGTCTTAGAGACATCACAGAATTTTATATGATTTTTGGAGGGTTTTAAATATTTATTTGGGAGCTCTACCTCACTCACTGTCCTGCAGTTTACTGAAAATTAATTTTGACAGCCAATCTTTAAAAATTAACTCTGAGCAATTGGCTAAACAGAAAATTTTGTTCTTTTTATGGAAGTGTAGAGAGAAGCCTAATTCAAATGCCTGCCAAGTTTCAAAATATTTATTATTTTCTAACTGTTCCTAATAGTGTTTGGAATACAGGGGCATATTTGTAAAATGCTGGAGAAAAGCAACAGTTTTGTATTTCTGAGATGTGAACTTCAAAAATGCTTAGTAAATGCTCAGAAAATCGTAAAAATGAAAAGTTTTGGTCTAGATTGTGTGTTTTTGAGTCCTTTATTTACCAGTGTGGTTTGTTGCTTACTCTTTGAAGTGCCTCGTGATGTAATAGAATGGTATATCCTTCTCCTTTTTATTCGACGAGTCAAGGATATACACCATACCTTCCCGAGGAACAATTACGAGCAATATCCAATGTTCGCTGCCATGTATTCAATAAAAATTAATGATAAATGTATTTATTAAAATGTGTTAAATTGTATTAATGGAAGTAGCATGAATTAGGTAACTTACGATTGAAAATATGGTTATAGATTGTATTACCCGCTGTAAAACCATAAAAAGAACACAATATTTGGTTTAGCTAATTGTCAGAAATTAATTTTCAAAGTTTATAAAAAGAAACCAGAAAACTGCTGTTTTTTACATCTTTTATCAATCTGTCCCTATGTTCAAGCATCTGTTAAAATAGTTAGAAAATTACAAAAAATCTGAAATTCGGCAAGCATGTAGATTTGAATTTCTTCTACATTTCCATAAAAAGAACTAAAAATATGGTCTAGTAGATTGTTCGGAATAAATTTCTAAAGTCTGGTTGATAAAAATAAAAGAACTGTAAACAGTGGCTAAGTCAAGACCATAATTGCCCCTAGAAAAAATTGGAAGGATTCGATTGTCGCACATGGATCTCCATTTCTCAAATGTAAATATATGAGACATGACAATAAATAAAATATTTAATATTATGAAATTTAAACTTTCTATACATTGTCTAATATTATCGCATTCTTGGGGCATTGTACAAAACTCCCCTGTGCATTTTAGGGGCAAGAAATTAGCAAGGCTTCTCCAAATCAAGGCTAAGAAATTAAGGCCAAGAAATTAGCAAGGCTCCTCCAAATCAAGGGACTTAGCTCCCTTCTGATTGGGTTCAAATAAAACGAAATTAAGGACAAAAAAGTAAGGCTAATGTTGAAACTTACGATAGCCACCAAATATTCTTTACTCCTGATGTCTCGTTATTTGACCTATGATTCCGACCAATTTCTGTACCAAAACCTGTGCCTAAAACTGTCCAATCGTGTTTATTTCATTGAATATCTCTAGAATGTGGTACTGCTGCGCATTTGTTCTTACTTTGCAGAAAACGGGCGAAACCGAGGAAGAATCTAGAATTCAAAGGTTTATACACGGTCCATGTACCTTCTTATGCGGACCGTACAAACCTCTGCCCGACCACAGACACGACCAGGACACAATCCACACGACTTGTATATGATGCTGAAATTTCAGCACCTGAACTTAAAACAGTCATATCTTTTGACTCGTAACTCCGTTTTGAGTGTATGACCACTTTTCGGAAAGCTTGCGAGAAGATTTATAATATGAGCTAGAGACACAGGCACACGGTCTGTGTACCCTTGCATACGGTCCGTGCATGGCATTTTTGGAAACAGAATCCAAAGTTGGAAATTGGTGCCAGCTGAGGAAGGTCGCGAATTGAGGGCATTAAAGCGCCTCTCTGGCCAAGAGGGAGGTCATTCTGGATCTGAGAAGGGAGGCTAGGGTTGAGGAGAGGACGGCTTGGCTTGGAGAGGAAGAAAAGGAGGAAAACGAGAGTTTTGCGATGATTCTTCGGACTTCTTCGAGTTTTATCATTTCTCTCATGAACTCTATTATCTTTATCTCTTTTATCTGTTTTAGAACTATGTTTGAGTAGACTTTTTAGTTTCTAGGGTTAAGATGTAGTTGAATGCTTTGTTTTACTTGCTAGCTTATTGGAATTTGTGTTGAACTTTGTGAGTGCTTGTTGTGTATTGTTTTATTGCTTAGTCGAAATTGTTTGAATAGATTGGTTTATCGTTAGATGCATGGCCACATCTAGATGGTATTTTAAGACCTTGATATTCACTCGACCAAACAGGTAGGTTTGTGAGCCGAGAGGTGAAACCAAGTTGTAGCCGAGAGGTGAAGCTTTCCTCGTATCGAGAGATCGAGGTTATCTTTAGTAAACCAACAAGTAACTTAGGTTAATTAAGCCAACAACCGAAAGTTGAGGTTTAAGAACCCTAAGAGGGAAGAAATTGAGTTTTGTACCAAGTAATTAAGCCAACATGCTAGAGTTGAGGTTTAGGGACTCAGGTATGGTCAATAGAACCCTACACAAAGAAATAACACGGAAACCAGTAGCTGCTGTATTAACTCGAGGGCCACACGGACCGTGTATGAGAGTACACGGCCCGTGCATGAGAGTGCACGGACTGGGCACCAAGAGGCTAAGCTGAGACGAAGTCAGAAATCCTAGGAACCCTTTTTATTCATTTTAAAACACCTTTACTGTTTCAATTTGTTTAGGATATTAAACAACACCAAATCAACCTTTTGCAGACTTCTAGAGTTTTTATATAATTTAAGTAGAGTCCAATCTATTTTCAACCGTCCTGTGGATCGATACCTGATTATACTGCTCGATAGGATTGTACACTTGCAATCTGAATCGAAAGGTGTACCAAGGTTAAAAGGTATAGCTTGTTATACTGAAACTTTGTGCATACACTTCCGTGTGAACAAGTGCACGGACCGGACACTTGAGGCAAAGCTGAGACGAAGTCTAAAACCCTAGGAACCCCTTTTTATTCATACAAAACCAAATCAAAATTTACTTTGCTATTTTAAATACTGTCATTGAACTTTAGAACTTTAAACAAACCAAAACTAACCTTTTGTAGACTTCTAGAGTTTTTATATAATTTAAGTAGAATCCGATTTGTTTCAATCGTCCCTGTGATCGATACCCGATGGCGCCGTTGCCGGGGACGGCATTGAAAATTTCTGGATTTTGCTTATTTTTGTTAAATTCTAGATTTTAACTTGTATTTTTTTTTCTCTTTTATTTTTCTCTCTACAGGAATAAGCTTGTTCCTGCACAACCGCTTCTGCACACGGTTCGTGCAACAGACACACGGTCCGTGCAGTCAAACTCAAGGGCGATTACCATCTGAGGAGCTCAAGACACCATGATCTGATGTACAACATGGCGACAAACCAACAGTGGTTTGGCCGCGACAGTTCTCGAGCTGGAGGAGGCGACCGATCCAAAGTTAATCAGATCACAGCTCTATCTGCTAGAGCTGCCGAGCTGGAGGAGGCCATGCAGCAGGCTTTAATCAAAATGAGCGTGAAGGCAGTCAGTAACCATCAACCACAGCCATGTGTCATGTGTGGGGACAGGAGGCACTCTTACGAGTATTGCCCACTGGCAGAATGGGATGAGGAACCCGAGCAGGTCAACTATCTCAGCAACAACAATCGCAATTTCTACAATAATGCACCATTCAATAACTCGAACAATCGCGCATTTCAATCCGATCCACCCGATCCGTACATTGATCCTGCTGTGAGCGACTTCATGCACGAGCAAGGGAAGATGAATCAGATGATGTTCGAGCAGATGCAAGCGATCAGTGCCCAGTTGGCCACTCAAAGCAAGGTGATAAAGACGCGAATGAGTCACCAAGCTGACTCTAGTCAACCACCTCATTACCAGGGACCTGTCATGCCCATTGACTCAACTGCCAAGAACACGGACCGTGCAGAATCTACAAGGACCGTGCAGACCCCACATGTTGCAGAAACTGAGCATCCTGACCGTGTAGAGCCCACACGACCAGCCGAGATCAACGAGACCACTGAGAACACGGACCATGCAGGATCTACACGGACCGTGCAGAAAGAGGCTGACAACCTGGGGGAACTGACACACGGACCGCATGCATCTTGCATGGACCTTGCACCACAGCCAGAGGAGCTGGAGATGGCACGCGGGGCTCACAAAGCTCACACGAGAACCTCACACGGACCGGACATATCTCACACGGACCGTGCAACAGCCCAGATAGAGCAGTCGACTCCTCAGCTCAAGCCTCTGCCAGCTAAATCTTGTCCTGTGATCATAAGTGCAGATCTTAAACCTGATCGGACTGCTACGCTCTTGGAGAAATTGAAAGCTCACAAAGGCGCGATTAGGTGCTCGATCAAGGACTCGAAAGAAATCTTGTGGATTCTTCTGATGCAAGAGTTTGATCGTATGGTCCGTGTACTTCAGAAGTGGGTGCTCCCCCCAGTGCCACCCGATCCACCTCCCACCAACCAGTGAGGCACCCCCGCCTCATCCCTCGCTCACCATCTAGTAAGTTTCCATATTTTCTTCTATTTACTTTTTTCTTGTGTAAATTCAAGCATTGAGGACAATGCTTCATTCAAGCTTGGGGGGGTGGAATAGAAGAAAACTGTATCTGCATTTAGACATGTTTATTTTTCAAAAATTTTGCATTTTTAGGTGATAAATTTGTGTGATTGTTAGGATTAGGGACTTGTTTGAAAACTTTTGGTTGTGATTTGGATTACCTTGAGAATTGAAAATAACCCCATAATTGATCAAAGAACTGCTTAAGATGGGATGTTTTGAGAAATTGAAAAGATGAAAGCTTGAATTGTATTGAAAAAGCCTTTTGAAACTGAACTGTGCCTTTAAATTAGAGAATTGGGATTTTAAACAAATAAAAAGATTGGGATATTCCATTGGTATAAAAGAATACCATTGGATGTGTGTATTCATGATATATGCAAATAAAAGAAAAAAATGAAACAAATGAAGATGGAGAAAATAAGAGTACTGGCAATAAGTCCTACGGGGCGCCTTTGAGCTCATCTCCCAAATTTAGAAAAAAAAAGAGTACTGGCACAATCCGGCGGGATGCCTTTGAGCTCGAAAACTTTCAAAAACTCTTGCATATATCAACACATGAAGTCTGCGACTTTCTAACCTAAGCTTGTCCCAAGCTTGGGGGGTTAAAAAGGAAAAAATCACCACAAATGAGGGCATAGATTCAGTGAAAGAATGAAATATTGATTAATTCGGGTAATTAGCTTTGCAAATATTAAAACATTTCAGAATTTGAAGTTTGATTAGTCAATTTGTGCGGTGAATCAAAATTGATCAAGGAAAATCCAAATTATACCAAAATGATTCTCAAGGTTCCTGATTAAAGCAACTCATGTAAATGTTCACATTTAGGAACTTAACTTGAATTTAGGTAAGATTAGAGTCCAATCCGGAACCTAAGTATGGATCTTTGCTTGAGGACAACTCCGTGGCAGCTCCTTCACGGTGGTGCGGCGGGTGCGGCGGCTCCTCCAAATCAAGGCTAAGAATCGGCGGGGGGTGCGGCTCCTCCATGGCAGTTGTGCGGCTCCTCCACGACGGTGGTGCGGCGAAGAAGCGATCGTGCGGCCTCCACGGCACTGGCTCGGATCGAGCCCCTCTACGGCCGGTGCAGCGGCTCCAGCGAAAAAATTTGAAGGGGTGGGGGGGGAGTCGCAAGGGTTTTAGCCCAGCGGGAAAATTTGAGGGGGTGGAGAGAGAAAGAAAGAGGCTTCTAGGGCTTAAAACATTACACCAGATACATTCATCACCGATTATTTTAAAAAACCGGTGCTAAATGTGTGACACTACAACACCGGTTATTAGTAATAAACCGGTGCTGAATGTTTAGCACCGGTTTTAGTAATAAACTGGTGCTAAATGTATGACATACAACACTGGTTATTAGTAATAAACCGGTGCTGAATGTTTAGCACCGGTTTTAACAAATAAACCGGTGTTGTATGTCAAACATTTAGCACCGGTGGTACTTTTAACCGGTGCTAAAATACATACAACACCGGTTTCATCAAATCCGGTGTTATTTGACCGGTGCTGATTTGCAATTCTGTAGTAGTGCTCCTATTGATGCAGATTGGCGTGCGTTCGATGAAATTCTGGAAATTTGGAATATGTTGCAGGAAAACAAGTCTTATGTGTGTCTCCATGTGCAAAGATGCCAGAATGATTTGGCTGACGATTTAGCAAAAAAAGGGAGAATAAATGGTTGGGACCATTTAGGCTTTACATTCCCCAGTTTTATTTTGTAAGTTGACAGCATAATGGGTGTTGTAATGGCGCGGGCAAAGAGTTAGTTGTGACTTTAATTTTCCTAGAAACATGACTTCTGTCTGAGAGGAAATTGTAACTGACCTACGGGTCTTTGGATAACAAAAATAAAAATAAATAATAGATCAAAGAGAGTCCTGATCTTCATTGGCAGTGTCATACATTATTTATAGACTGCTTTGATTCATGCATATATACTACTTAAATAATTAATGAACGACATATGTCATGAAATTAGCTATAATAAAAAAAAACTACTCAAATAAATGTACTATTGATAAATCCCTAATTATGACATCGATCGGATGATGTTACTAATATCGTACTTTTATTGAGTATGTTCTACTCTTTACAGGTTCTACACATGGGTATTATATTTATAGCCTATCCTTCATGTGTATCCCTACTAGCCGGTGGACAATTTTCTAATTTACAAAGGCAAGATATGTTGCCTGATTTTCTATCCTAATTACACCTTAATTACATAAATCAAGCTAGGTACCCATTGTGAAAGCTAGCTGATTTGTTGCCTAAAATTATATGCATATGATGAATATTCTCACGCTAACAATCATATGTCTCAACACTCCCTCTCAAGTTGGACTTGAACAAATTGATAGAGCCCAACTTGTTAAGTATATATTATGAAATGTCGATTTGTCGAGCGCCTTAGTTAAAATACCCGCAAGTTGCTCTTGGCTTCCAACATATGGCGTCTCGATTTCTCCTGATTGCACTTTATCTCGAATAAAATAACAATCAACTTCTATGTGGTTCGTTCTTTCATGAAAAATAGGATTGGATGCAATATGCCGTGCATCTTGATTGTCACACTACATTTGCATAGGTTCTTTGCACCCCAATCAAATCTTCCCCGGTACCGTAATAGGGAATCTTTTACAATTACTTGATCTGGACCGTTCTTTTTAATTTGGCACGAATCTCAAAGCCCAATAATACTGCCCCCTCCGTCAGCCCGAATCCCAAAGCGGTTGGGAGTTAATCTCAAACTGTAAAGTGAAGGGAATCTTTTACAGTAATGGAGAGGATACTTGTCCATTTGCACCCCACCTTCATATCGTGAATTAAGTGCTTGATCCATGTACTCTCTTCACTGAATGTGATTCAATAAGGTATTGCTTATGTTCTGCGCTGCTCACGAGTGTTCTGCGCGTTTTATAGGCAAAATGTCCGAAACCGCAAAAAAAAAATTTCAGATTTCAAACCGCAAAATATATTACCGGTTCTAAAAACCGCAAATTAAATTTCTAGTTATAAATCAAGAAACCGGAAATTTTTTCTCCGGTTTGAGAGAGGCCGGAACCGGAAATTTTATTTGCTGAAAGCACGCTTGAAACTGGAAATAAAGTTTGCGGTTTGGTCATTTTTGGAATTCCGACCAAACTAGGTGCAGTTTTTGAAATTATTTAATTATTTTGGATATTAATAAAAATTTCGGCCTCTTCAAGGAAGTAGACACGGTAAATCTCTCTAAATGCACCGTAAATTCACACAATCATTAAAGCCAAGTGAAACTATTTGGTAATATATCTGGAAAAATAAACTAGACAAACAACAATCATTTTGTTTTAAATTTTGGATAAGAACCTCTCCAACAACGTTTTAAAGAAGAAAAAGGTTTCTAACAATCAATTTATAGGAGAAAAATATTATCATAGAACGGATTCGACGACATATATTTGTGCTTTAATTAACTTAATTTAGAAATTTTTGACATCATTTTTTTCCTTTTTGCTAAACCCCTCAAATATATACATTGACAATTAATGTATTCACCACATAATCTCCTGTAAATTAATGCAATAACAAGGTGTTTTCAAAGAAGTACGTACTTGTGCAACCAAATATACTGTGTTTTCCTTTTATTTGATTTGAAGAGATTTCTCATTTAACCAAACAAGGCCTACATGGAACCATCTTTTCTTTTGTATTTTTTGTTTCTTTAATTTTGCACCAGCTGCTTTGTCAAGAATTAATACAAATTCTGAATTTTGGTTGAATTTTTAACAGGAACCTTTGGTAGCTGATCAAGATCAAGAAACTATTAAAGAAACATGCACTCAACAGGTTTCAACTGAATGGAGGCGGTTCCAAGTGCATGTAGGGATGTCAGCATGCATGTCAAGCAACCTCTCTATTTTATATTTGACATTATATTATATTATATTATTAATGAAAATACAGGCGCTAGCTAGTGAGGTACAGATCATTAAATATGAAATTTTCTTATATATGTACAACTGTAAAACTTGTAAATCACTTTTCCTTAAGTGTAGAACTCACAACACAAATTTTATTTGCATGCATTCAGTTCTTAATACATGAAATTATCAGAAACATCTAAACATACTTCTATATTACATTCAATCATGTGTTAGGTACAGTTTTTTCTACTATCTTAATTTACTTCAATCCTTAATATATTTGTTCCCCATCCTATAAGCAAGTTTTTAAGAGGTGAATATTTCCCTCATTATTATTTTATATTGCATTTCCCATCTCAGGACAACTAATTTATATAATTGTGCTTCTTTTTATTTTTAATGATCAAATCATCTCACGACAACTAATTTATATAATTGTTGTTTTACCTAAACATTGGGAACAAAATAAGAATGTATCTCTCAATAACAACGATTATTAATTTTCTAAAATTACAACAAATTAATTAAATGAATATTGGTTTTACCCTTATCATCAGTTGTTAGCTCAGACTTGTCTTCGTCACATGCCATGTTATGTCAATAAGCAATAGTCTAACATTTGAATGATTCAAATTTCAGTAATATAACAAACATAGCAACCCTAAATAGTTGCATTGTTTTAGATTAAAGTTAGGGTGTTAATGAGTACGATACGGGTAGAGTGGAAGCATTTTCATATATACCCATGCCCATTAAGAATTAACTTTACCTATATCCTACCCAGTGGCGGAACATAGGTATGGCTGGGGGGTGCTAAGCCACCCCAAGGTTTGAAATTTTTTATTGCCAAGTATATAAAAACAATATTATATGATTTGTTTTACATGTATAAGCCCCCCCCCCCCCCCCCCCCCTAATAATAATATACAAAGTTATAGGACTTCAATGTAAAATTTAAAAAATAAAGTTAGATTTATTTATATTTGGGCCAGTCATGTCAGTGGGCCTTCTGATTACAAAAATAGATTTATTTCTATTTCTATGTGTTTGCGCTGGAGAAAAAAAAATTAAATTAAAACCCTTTATAGCACTAAGTATCTCTCTCTGAAATAGACAAATAAAGAAGACAATTTCAAATTATAAATTATAGCACCGATCGTCCGATCATGTAAAATTGAAGTGTCTTTGACTCTCTGTTCTCCACGACTCCAACTAGGCAACTACTTAGCGTCTCCGTCTGGATCGTCTCCACCAAATTTCACTTCTTCGGTTCTCAGGAGCAGTACAACACCTCAGTAAATTGTAAGAATATATAATTTACTCTCTCAGTCTCTCTTTATTTTATTTCAGATCATTGATTCTCAATAGGTTTGTGTAAAAAAATTAAGTTATATTAAGAATTATTTGTGTATGGAATTAAGGATGAAGTGATTTCTTTCTTTGTGTGTATTTTGTAGACAGATAATATTATGTCTAAGAGAAAGACGTTCACATTAGACAATCATTTCAAGGAAATCATTGGGCGAAATTATGATTATTACTGCATTTGATTTTTCAGGAAATCATAGGACGAAATTTAAATAAAAATATATGAATATTATGTTTTTAGTTTGATTTTCATAGACATGACACTTTGTTGGTGTTAATTATTTATTGTATCATTTTGGGATCAAATTGTGAAGGATCTTATATATTTTGTTGTGGATTTTTTTATTAAAAAAATTAATGATATTATTAATTAGCCCCCCCTATACTCAAATTCTGGTTCCGCCCCTGATCCTACCCTTATCCATTATGAATTAACATTACCCTATCTTATCCTTACCCGTTTAAATTATCGGGTAATAAAACGGTAGCGGATGAATAATGAATAATACTAATATCATAATTAATTTTATTATATTTTACGATAGAACATCAAAACTCATTCATTTCACACATATGCAATCCCATTGCTAATAAAAAAACAAAAAAAAGACAAAAATGCAATCAATTCCAACTAAATTGTTTTTTTATAAACCAAAAAAATTTAAAAATACGAATATCTCTTTGACAAATTCAATTATTTAATAAATAACAAAAATATGTAAATTAAAAGTAATTTTATTAACATTTTACTTATAGAAAAAATCATATTAATTATTGCTCAAACATTATCATATGAAATATCATGCAAATAAATTTTGACATCACTAATTATTACTCCGACTATAATATAACTACCCTATAGAGTAACGGGTACGAAATAACCTTTACCCATACTTTTTTAAAAAGATTAACTTACTTGCTTAATTTGTAGGCCTACTGTCAAAATATTATTTTCTCAATTTTTCTCTTCTTGCAAACAAAGTATAAACTATAAGAAATAAGATAGAATAATTAATTTAAACCTTTTTAAATTTAATACGATTTTTTATTAATATCCATAAATAAAATTTATAAAAATATCCATGGTTTTTGAATATTTATAAAAGTATCCAAACCGTCAGCAACTCTGATAGTCCGTTTCTTTTCAAAAATTTAATTCTATCAGATTTCACGCTCTCTCTCTTTACTTTCTCTTTTTCTCCAAAATTACATACGGTCCTGAAAAGAAATAGACCGCCATAATTTCTGACGATTTAGACATTTTTGTAAGTACCCAAAAACTATGGATATTTTTTATTTTTATTTAATTATGGATATTAATAAAAAAAAAAGTTCGGCAATCAAACATGACCTTCGAAAATTGTCATTTTTGTCAAAGATATCCTCTGCCGTAAGTGCCAAGAAAAATTAAGTGGCAGACAAAAGGTGCTATTCGAATTGTATGATCCAGCTCACATGCTCTCGGCTCTCCCATCATCCCATCTAATCAATACATTTGCAATTGGAGAGGATCCCAACTGACATGCACACATAAATAAAATAAAAAATATTGATCTCTAATATCAATGCAAAATAATTTTACACATTATAAAAATATATTTTACACAGAGAGAAATTGTTTTTTCATTACCATTTACTTACATAACAAGTAAAAAAAGAACACTATATACTTATAAACAATATTTGTATATTTATCTACACCATGGTTGCAACAGAGAATCTGCACTAAAAAACACTTCATAGTCAAAAGGTTACCTTCTATAGTCAATTTTTTGTACACTCATAGTACAAGCAATTGCATACTTCTAAGAAGTGCATTTTTTTTGTCAACTATAGAAGACCTTGACTTGATAATTTCATAACCCAACACTAAGTAATGGCATCCATTCAGTGGCGGAACCAGGAATGATCGGTAGGGGGGGCCTAACTAGTTTTTCTGGGCCAAGCGGGGGCAAGGGGGGGCCTAAAGAGTTTTAACTAGTTATCAGATTTGAAATTTTTTCGGTCCGATGCATTTTGACGATATTGTTCTGTACCGATTGAATCTGATTACACTGTTGTAGTTGTTTTTAGATGAGATATATATCTGTATTACATACTGTATATTTTCTGAGCCAAGGGGGGGCCAAGGCCCAGGCTGGCCCAGGCCTTGGTTCCGCCCCTGCATCCATTGCATCACCTTTGTTTCACAATATTGTTGATGGAAGGTAAGTTAATCCATAATTTCGAAGGTGATTTTGCAGGAAAACCTGTCAGATTGTAGACAGAGAATCACCAAATTTGTTAGGAAGCGGAGCTCGTTTGATGGGCATCAGACCAATTCGATGTCCGCTCAGAACCGTTTGATTCGCTTCAAGATTCACACGGTTTTGAAGTACCACACACGAATATTTAAGCGGTGTGAACGAATTATGGAGCAAATCGGAAGGTTCCAAACAAACATCGGACCGATTTGGATCCGATACCCATCAGACACTTGGCTTTCTAAGATCCAAGTATACAGGCCTAAACCGAAGAAGGCCATACCATTCACTGTTACTGAGGTACTTTCCTTTCCTGTTTCACTGTGTATTAAGCCATATAAATTAGCAATTCACATTTGATCTCTAAGCAAAATGATAATTATAATTAGGGGTCAGAAGCTTAATTCTGAACTTCAATTTGAATTTAGTTAGATATCGGAACTTATAGGCCTCTTCCTCAGTAGTGTATTGTATGCCTTGATACAATGGTAATGTAACTATTGAAAAAGTTATTTGGTACTGGTACCAGCAATGAAGAGTCAGAAATTAGAATGAAAAAGAAAATTACGAAGTGTCAGTTACCAACATTTTAGTCTGGTAATAGTAATACCACTGGTAAAAATTAGAATGTCAATTGCTAATTTATCTTTAGTCACAAATTAGACTAAAATGTTGGTATTTGGTTGTATTTTTAATAACAGTTTAGTCTGGTAAAAATAGTAAAAATAGCACCATTAGATATTAATGAAGAAGAAGTGTACCAACCGAGTTGAGAAACTTGATCCTGAGTTACATGACCATGAATGCATACAACCAAATATGGAAGAAAATAACAACTATGATAGTCCATTTTCTGATAATACCACTGTCCACTGGTATCTCCCTGAAGCAATCCCTTTCAGGTGACATTCTACGTATATTGTTTCTTTACGAGAATTAATTAAACTTTTTTCTATAATTATATTATGGTTTCCTTTCTGTATATTAAATTCAGCAGCAAGCTCCACTTAACTATAATTGATATATGTATACCACAATGCAGGCAGGGAATCCGTATCCTCTGCATTAACTCAGATTTTGAGTTAATGCATCTCGACCGTCCGATTAGGATTCGGACCAATCCAGCCTGAGGTGAAACGTACGGATTTGAATTATGATTCCGAATTGGTGGGTTTAGATTTGGAGGATTTTATTATTATAGATGAATTTGTCCCGGAAATAGGTGAATCCCAAATCAATCCTTGTTTCTAAAGCAATTGATCAAGATTTGTGTACAAATTATTATTATTATTTTTATTTTCTTTTGGTTTACAGTACTGCTGTACCAGATGTACAGTAAAGCTGATAAAATGTATAGTTAGGTAAGTTATATACACATACGCATAGGATGGGTGTACTGTATATTGATTAATTGTGGATTATTGGTGGTTGGAAGGGCTGCTGGATCACCTGGAATGAGATCTGGAATGCCAAGGTCAGGTCAGGTCAGGAGGAAGAATTAATTAGTTGATTTTCATCCACATCTTGGCTCATAATTTTTTTTTTTTTTTGAAAAACTTAGTAGGAGCTAGCTACTAAGCATTGGCTCATAATTGTAATATATCAAGTTGCCGTAGATTGATAAAGCAGCAAGTCTAAAGTCATACTCAATGATGACTTAATTGTATATGTATACATGATCAGAAATTTTTCTCTTCTCATTGAATTGGTTGATAATTTAAACTATGACTTAAGTTGTCAAACAAAGTATAAAATATAACAAGTAGTAAGATAGAATAATTAACTTAATCCTTCTTATATTTAATATCAATCAAACATGACCTTCACAAAATTAGCCATTTTAGTCAAATATTCCTTTGCCGTAAGTGCCAAAAAAAAAATTAAGTGGCAGACAAGGTGCTATTTCAAATAGTATGATCCAGCCGACAAGCAGCTAATCAATACATTTGCAACTGGAGAGGATCCAAACTGACAAGCACACATAAATAAAACAAAACAATATTGAACTCTAATATCAATGCAAAATATTTTACACCTTATAAAAATATATTTTACACAAGAGAGAAATTGTTTTTTAATTACCATTTACTTACATAACATGTAAAAAAAAGAACACTATATACTTGTAAACAATATTTGCATATTTATCTGCACCATGATTGCAACAGAGAATCATAGTCAAAAGGTCACCTTCTAATTTCTATAGTCAACTTTTTGTACAAGCAATTGCATTTTTTTGTCAACTATAGAAGACCTTGACTTGATAATTTCATAACCCAACACTAAATAATGGCATCCATTGATTGCATCACCTTTGTTTCACAATATAATACTTCACCTCTCAAGTCTCAACTGCACCATTGTCAAAGTGATAGAATAGAACAAACAAATGGCATATCCTCTTCTTCTCATACTCCTCTCTCTCCTCCATCACTCTCTCTCTTGCCCCTCCACCCACAAGCAATCTCTCCTCCAGTTCAAATCTCTAGTAACCCGGAAAAACGTCGACAATTCGGCACCTTTCTTCGCATTTGATTCATGGAATACAAGCAACTGTTGCAACTGGGAAGGAGTTACATGCAACCTGGAATTGCCTTCAAAACCAGTTACCGAGCTCAGTCTCTATGGTGCAGTTCCACTTACCTACACAGCACCATCTGCAGCAATAGAAGCACTTTTTGCAATAAAGACCCTCACTTTTCTTGATATCTCAGAAAATTCCTTGGAAGGAGAGATTCCTGCAAAAGGTTTTGAAAATTTGATGAATTTGAGGTACCTGGATTTGAGTTCAAACTTGCTCAACGGAACCATTCCTTCAACAATTTTTCAATTGAGAAATCTCCGGCATCTCAACTTGAGAGCAAACTCACTTACTGGTGTTCTATCAAGTGCAGTTGCAAATCTTTCCAAGTTAGAAGTTCTTTTCTTAAATGAGAATTTTCTTTCTGGTAAAATCTCTCCTGAAATTGGTAATTTAATCGAATTAAAAGTTCTTTCTTTAAGTCAAAACCAATTTTCAGGAGAGATACCGCAACAAATATTACGGTTACAACGGTTACAAAATTTAGACCTGGCTAATAATTCTCTCTCTTCCACCATACCAGATCAGATAGGAGCTCTTTTCAACCTCTCCTTTCTCTCTCTAAAAATGAACCAACTATCAGGAGAGATTCCAATTTCAATTTCGAAGATCCAAAATTTACAATCGCTCGAATTAAACAGTAATCTCCTCACTGGGTTTGTACCCTCTTCGATTTTTGATCTTAAGATGTTAAAAAGATTCAATCTTGGTAGAAACAAACTAGTGTTAAACAACAGCATAGAGATTTCCCCTAGAAGTTCTTTCTCTCTCCTCTCGCTAAGAGCATGTGGGCTTACCGGGTCAATACCCGCTTGGTTATCAAATCAGAAGGAACTCGACTTCCTCGACCTAAGTGAAAACCAGTTAACCGGGTCCATACCACCATGGCTTACTGGGTCGCAAATTGGAAGTTTAATAATGTCCGATAACTACCTTACCGGGTCAATACCCTCAAATCTGTTCAATTCGAAAAACCTCTCAGTTTTAGATCTTTCTAGAAACAGTCTCAGTGGCCATCTACCAGAAAACATAGGCAATGCTTCTACTATCATGATCCTTTTGTTGAGCAGTAACAACCTAACGGGTCCCATACCCGCATCCATTACCAACAAAGGCCGTCTCTTACTTCTCGACTTGTCTGAAAACCAATTATCTGGCAATTCCTTTCCGCAATTTGGACCTGACACGTATCTGGCATATGTTGACTTGTCAAAGAACGGGTTTTACGGGGAGATGCCGGTGACTTTTGGGCCGCAAATAAGAAGTCTTGCACTATCGGGTAATAAATTCACTGGCCCGTTACCGGTTGAACTCAACACCATGCAATTCATTGAAAACCTTGATTTACATGACAACTATATCACCGGAGAAATACCGATTTGGATCGGTCAAATGTCAACAATTTCTGTACTAAACCTGAGAAACAACAAACTGGAGGGTCCAGTTCCCCATACCATATCGAATCTTTCAAAGTTACATGTGTTAGATTTATCGGGAAACAATTTGAGCGGTTCTATACCGATTCAAATGGGTCACCTTGAAGGAATGGTAGACACACCCATTACATATTTCTCAATATCTGACCTATTTACATTCTCAATTGATTTATCTGACATCACCATTTATTGGAAAGGGGTATTGCGGGGCCTTGGGTTTCAGCGTGTCGATACCTATGCAAATTTGGATCTGTCAAGAAATCGGTTTTCGGGTATAATACCAATTGAACTGGGAAACCTCAAAGGCCTGAAATCTCTTAACATGTCATATAACATGATAGAAGGAGGGATTCCAGCTAATTTGGGGTATTTGGGTCAACTAGAAAGTTTGGATTTGTCGCATAATAGGATTAACGGGTCTATACCTCATTCCTTTGAGAGTTTGGAGGATTTAACAACACTGGATCTGAGTTATAACAGGTTAACGGGTCAGATCCCAGACAAAGGCCAGATTGCATCCATGACGGATATAGCATTCTCAAACAATAGCGGGTTGTGCGGGATTCAAATCCGGGTTCGGTGTGAATCCAATAACCCGTCAGAGGTGAGCGAGGGAGATTTAGATGCAAAAGGAGATCATTGGTTCATATGGGTTGTGGTTTTCGGGTTTTTTCTTGGATTTTCTGTGGCGATGGCAGTGTCACACTTTTCAGGATTTTTGTACCCGGATCCACCAAGACGGTACCTGAGAAGTAACAGGCAAAGAAGGTGAATTATGCGAGTATAGGCATTTATGAAAACTGGTAATAATATGCTAAAGCAGTAATTATATAATAATTGATAGGACACTTTTTATAAGGATGATGAGTTGTTATTTCTTGTTTACTTGTGTTGTATTCTCATCTTTGTTGCTTAATATCAGAAATTAGGCTAAAATAATGCATCAATTTATCCTATTATTAATGAGTGAGGCTATGGTACTATGCATAGCATATATTGGTCCATACTATGGATCAATATCTCCATTTTGAAGGTTCAATCAGTCAATCAAAACTGTTCAAAATGATCTCCATATTAATATGTACTTGTAGATCAAATTTTACATTTTTACAATTTTTTTAGATAGGTTGAAATTAGATCAAGTGATTTTCCACCTATCTAAAAAAATAGTAAAAAAGTCCCCAAAAAAAAAAGAAAGAAAGAGAGAGAGAGAGAGAGATTACTCTGTGCACAGTTTAGCATTATTTGAATTTATGTAAATAAATTGATCTTGTAGCTTATTGGATGAACCATAGACAAGGCGTATTAGCAATGGCTTGCTCCTCTTCCTCTAGCTCTCTATTTAATTTTTTAATCAAGGAAATAAAATCAGAATTAAGAGTACTTTTTTACTGGTAATTATCAAGTGAACATCAACATCAACCATATAATGTTTGGTTTTTCACAGGCATAAAAGGTTTAAATTAATCAAAACTTGACTAAACTGCCCCTAGCCTTTTCATACTTCTTAATTCTGGCTTGCTAATATTCAGATATAAGTATTAAAATATACCTACTCATAAAGATATACTGGGGTAAGAGTAGGTATATTTTAATACTAATATCTGAATATTAGTAAGAAAAGGTTAGGGGCAGTTTAGTCAAGTTTTGATTAATTTAAACCTTTTACAGCCATGAAAAACCTGAAAAACCAAACAATAATTAAACAACTTGCAGTCCATAATCTACAATGTTTGATATTTCATGGGCATAAATGGTTTAAATTAATAAAAAACTTGACTAAACTGCCCCTAACCTTTCCATACTTCTTAATTCTAGCGTACTAATATTTAGAAATAAGCATTAAAATATACCTACTAATTACGAAACAATATAACAATTTAGTTTAAAATTTCAATTTTGGCATGTTACTGAAACTTTAGAGAGTTTTCTTTTTACTATTTATAGAATTTTGAACTATCAAGCTATCAATTAGCCTCAATTACACACAATATAGTATAAATATGATATATATAAATGAGTGAGGCTACGGTGCTATGCATAGCACAGATTGGGTCCGTGCTACGGCTCATAACGGTCGATCTGAACCGTTCAACATGATTATAAAATGAATATGTACTTGCAAACCAAATTTTATATTTTTTCGAACTTTTTTACTATTTTTTTAGATAGGCTGTTTTTGGATGGTCCAGAATGTTCAGATCAAGTGATTTTCGAAAAAATAGTAAAAAAATTCGAAAAAATGTAAAATTTGGTTTGCAAGTACATATTCATTTTATAATCATGTTGAACGGTTCGGATCGACCGTTAAAATTTTGAAAAGTCAAATTTTGAGCCGTAGTACGGACCCAATTGGTGCTATGCATAGCACCGTAGCCTCACTCTATATAAATATATTATGAGGAGGGATCCACTTATACTCTTTTTTTGTGACACCGAATTACGCCTTACATTTTCAAAGTTTTCAAAGTCCAAACAGTCGATCCAAACTGTTTAACATGATGAATATATTAAATGTAAGATCAAATTTTACATTTTTTTGAATTTTTTTACTATTTATTAAGTATTTTACAAAATCATTGTTTTCAAACCATTGAATTTTTGTACCCATCTTAATAAATAGTAAAAAAATTCAAAAAAATATAAAATTTGATTTGCAAGCATGTTGAACAGTTTGGATCGGCTCTTTGGACTTTGAAAATATAGGTCGTAATTCGGTGTCACAAAAAAAGAGTGTAAGTGGATCCCTCCTCATATATTATTGATAAAGTCATAAAAGTATAAATAAAATAAAGCATACAAAAATGGAAGGAACCAAATTACCAATTTTTGATACTTGAACTGGTACTACTGACAACACTTGACACCTACCCTAAAGAAAGGATTCATAAAATTGAACAATTATTGAATAAATTGAACTTACATCGGTTCAAATTCCCGAATTTCGACGAGTTCTTTCCCAACAAAATCCATCCACTTCACATTTCTCTTCTCCTCAACCCCAATTGAATCACAACATCCATTCCTTTTCAAACTACTCTTCAAAATTACAGTTTCAGTATCACAATTAACCCGAGGTTTCTCTTCCAAGGAGACCTTATCGGGTTTCGGGTGTGGCGAAGAAATGAACCTATCCTCTTTCAATTTATGAAGGCAGGAGAAGTAGAGAAATACTGGTAACTTCTTACACTTGAAGAATGAAACCCCCATTTGATCTCTTGGGACTCAGCACATGGCCATGTAAGAGGAAATTGAAAACCAAAATAGGATCAAAATTGGCTAAAAAGGAGGAGATATTTGGCTAGATCTAGTTAGCAAGAACACCATTGATAGAATTGTAGAAGAATGGGGGTTTGGTTTCCACTTTCCAGTGAAATTATATGGATTTAATAAATAAATAAATAGTGGGTTTCTTTTGTTTATATTTTGCAGTGGAGACTGGAGAGTCGAGAGTGGGGTCTTTGTTTTGTTTTGTTTTGTTTCGGATGTAAGCCAACCAGGATTCCGAATCCTCTGCAGTACCTCAATATTTGAGGTTAGTATGAACCGTTCGATCAGAATCTAGGCGCTTTAATATTCGAGTCAATATGGATTTGACGGTTTGGATTCAAAATCAAAATTTGAGTTAATTTAGGGAATAATGAATTCCAACCACCGCTTTTTGGGACCAGCAAGTGCTGGGCAACAAACAACTGTTTCTCTCTCTCTCTCTCTCTCTCTCTCTCGAGTTTGGACTTTGGAGCAGCCACCGCTTTGTACATTACTCGTTTTGCATGTGCACTCATAGTAACCGTAAAATAATATAATACCGATACATGTCTATTTCTATATATTTAATCCTCGAGAACCGACAGGATCCAATTAGTTCCAACATTTGTATCAAGATCTGTGCGCACAAAATTAAAATATACACGCACAGATTTTAAAGCTGAGTGCACACATCTCAATGCAAATCAAACGGTGATAGTGCCCATCGAACCAAAGTAAATCCGATGGGCATCGGACTTACTATGAACTCCTAATCCTCCTTGATCTCTATTCGCATCCTCTGAGATATCTCATATTTTGCGTGACTTATGGAAAAATCTTAACCGTTCAAATACGTTCTGCACGAATCTCAAAGCTCAAATAATACTGCCCCTGTGCTATCCAGAATAGGCACCGGACATGTCGGTCACGCAAAAATATGAGATATATCAGAGGATGAGTCCTCATTGCTTGGATTAACTCAAAAGAGCATCTTTTGAGTTTTGTGCATCTCGGGATCGGAGCCAATCCGGCCCAAGCCTATAACGCACGGGGCCCTTTAATATTAGTGCCGATAGATCTCAATCGGATGGTCCAGATCTATTAACGCACGCTTTCGTTTTATGCTTAGACAGAAATTTAAATATGAGGAGGGTTCAAATGCCTCCATTTTTTGTGCCTCCATCATGCCTCCATTTTTAAAACTTTAATAACTCAAAATTTAAAACTTAAAAGTCAAAATAAAACCGTTGGATATGATCTACATTATTTTATCTATGTGCTCATAAAAAATTATCATATTTCAATTTTGTTTTTATGTTAATCAATAAGTTGAAAAATCAACGTCTATAAATTATCCACATTAGTACGTTTTTTACAAGCTCTTGATGACAACCAAAACAAAATTGAAATGTCATAATTTTTTACACGTGTATAGATAAAATGATGTAGATCATATCCAACGGTTTTGTTTGACTTTTAAGTTTCAAATTTTGAGTTATTAAAGTTTTCAAAAATGGAGGCATAGTGGAGGCATGAAAAATGGAGGCATTTGAATCCTCCTCTTTAAATATATATGTTATTAGTAGTACCATCTTGGTTTTTGTTGTACTACATTTTGTTCCCATATGTAAATTAACTACAACTAATTACTTGACATATATATATATATATATATATATATATGTTTTATATTTTGTTTTAATTTGTTTCTCCTTATGTAAATCATTACTTGCATGGTATATATATACTGCATTTTGTAAATCACTGCCAAAACAAAACAGAGCGAGGTTATGCTTATGCTTAGTATATATGGGTATAACACTGAATTTAATCAGAATGCAATACTTGTACCAAATCAAATAAAATGTGAGCCAACAATTTTTTAGACATATGTAGCGCGCGGGTTGGTAGTAGTGCATGCATGCATCCCTATTAAAAATGAAGGAATATGCATGAGTCCATATATAAAATAGTCTTTAATTTGGCTAACAATTAAGACTTCATTCTCAATTGAGCACTATACTATTGCAATAATTTAATTAAGCAACAAGATGAGAGGACTTTAATTTGAACCAACAAAATTCAAATCTCTCAAATAAATCACGGACATTAATTATAAAAGATTACAAACAGGTGCGAAAACATAAGAAAAGAAAGGAAAATAAAAAACATGCAGTAGTTACTTCTAAAAGCACCAAGTATTAATTAATTTGCTCCATATAATTAAGTATTAGTTGTCCTGAAGTGAAGATAGCATGATTAATTGTAATCATGATAAAAGAGTTAATGTTTTATGGATAACTTGAGATAGCCAATGCGAGGCGGAAAAGAACATTAGAGTGAAATATTAGAGTGAATTAATGTTTTATGGATAAATTGATAGCCAATGCTTGTGGTATATACTTGCATGCACCAAATATGAAAACATTAGAGTGAAATATTAGAGTGAGGCTCTAGTAATTAATATGCATATTACGACCCTCCTATGAATTCATATTCCAATTTTCAAAGTTCATATAGTCGATCCGATTCGTTAAACATGATCTCCATATGAAAATGTACTTGCCAACCAAATTTTACATT
This sequence comes from Carex parvula, assembly GCA_025461045.1. Classification (NCBI taxonomy): domain Eukaryota; kingdom Viridiplantae; phylum Streptophyta; class Magnoliopsida; order Poales; family Cyperaceae; genus Carex; species Carex parvula. The sequence goes on along the minus strand of JAJGRW010003576.1, from coordinate 31,843 downwards.
TTTAGAATATTTTACTATTTATTTAGATAGGTATGAAACCAGTGCTTTTGAATGGCCCATAATTAATCAGTGATTTTCTACCAATTAAAAAAATAGTACAAGAATTCCAAAAAAAATGCAAAATTTAGTCTACAAGTACTTTTTCATATGAAGAGCTTGTTGAATGGTTCAGATCGACTGTTTGGAATTTAAAAATTGTGATATGAGTAGCCTCACTCTTCACATTAATAGTACATTAATAGGGGTAAACCTCTATATTTAACTGACCCCTAAATGCTCTTGGTGTTCTTCATGCTCTTGTGATGGAGATGTACATATCTACTAAGAGCACTGAAAAAATTAACTGAGGTGCCTCCACATTATTTATTTTCTAGTTTGAAGATAGCAAGCACTCTGAACGAAAGGTGAATGGAAAGTTGCAAAAAATTAATTGTGAGATTAGTTTATATACCAAATTTTCGGATGGAAACCAAGTGTTAGGTCTACGAACCATAACAATTTAATTATTTTCTCAAATTTAATGTTTGTATTCATTTGATGCTTTAGAACAAAAGACAAAATATCTTAATTCGTATTCTGAATAGTATAGATGAGCAGTTTGTATTAATTCTTAATTTGTTTGCTTGTATCAAGATGTCACTGGGTAATAAGTGTAATAACAAACATGGTAAATACACAAGGAATAGATTCTGAAAGGCAGTTCGAAAATTAAGGATGCCAATAAGAAGGGCCCACAAAGAATCTGGGCCGTTGTTTGATATCATAAATTTAATTGTGAGCCGAAAGGAGCATTAAACAATTGCTTCAAAGAAAGAAATTTAAACATGCAAATTCAAAAGCTAGCTATCTCACACACAGCATAAATTTAATTATATCACTGACCATTGAAGGCACAAAAACATGTAGGGATATGTTTGGTTGGATTGAGAATATGCTATTTTTAGAATTAGGCTATTCGGAATAGCCTATTCGGTATTTGGTTGGGTTAGAATAACTAGAGTATTGAATCCAAACTTTTTGTCTTATTAGAATAACTATTTCTAAGGGTTTTGAAATTTGACTATTCTAATAAGACAAACAATATCTGTTCTTGATTTGGCTATTCTAGCTTATATTCTTGTTTTACAACCAACCCTAAACCCTTAGAAGAACAAACTGCAGGGAAAAAAACAACAACAAATTAAAGCAACTAAAAGTAAACTGTAGCATCACCAGAAGCACATCCCAAGCATTCCAGACGATGCATTTTCAGTGACATTTTTCAACGAAGGGGTGATCATATTGCATATATCACATAAAAGAAATAGGGGATCAGCAAAAATGACCTCCACAGACCTGAAGCGCTCGCATTGACACACAGTGTCGGAATTCTTCAAGCCATCACAGCAGCCGCAGTTCAACTTAGTACCTGTAACAAGGTTGTCCAAGCAACTATCGAGATCGGGATTGTTAGTAGGCATTAAAGCCACTAACCTTCAAAAAAAAAAAAAAAAACTATCGAGATCGGGAGCTTGATTGTTATTTGGAGAGCAGGCCTCGTCTGCCGGAGACTAAGCAGCCAAGAGAATAAAAAGGACGCATATATAAGAGAGATATGAGTCCTTGTTGATATGCAATGCAGGTTCAGTCCTTGTTAATTATGGAGTTCAAAATTTCAAGTTGGGAAATTAACCCAAAGAGGAATGTATTTGCTAATTATCCATAATCTTGATCAGGGGCTTTGGGGGTGTTACCGTACCGTAATTAAATTATCAGATGTTTATTTTCAAGTTATCAGAAACAAAAAATTTCACTCTGGCGCTTAATGAATGTTATATAATCCAGTTTTCTTTGGCCAAAAATGAGTCCTGGTAAAGAAGCAATGGTACTGTAGCTATATGGACTGCCTGGTACAGTATAAAATTATAAAATAAAGGTTGTATGTATAAAAAAGTGACCTGTTACAGCGGTTAGCAAAGAAAGCCTGCACCTCTTTTCAACAGAAGCTGAAAAGAAATTCCACTGTTCAAATTCTGATTTCTTATTTTTTTTTTCTTGCAAAACAATTCAAATTCTAATGCAACATGAAAATAGAATCACATTTCTAGGTCAAATGTATAGATTCTCACTAAATCTGACAGAAATGCAATTTCCGAGGGTTTTTTCTTCTCTCCATATAATTTAAATTAAAATAGTTTCTAATTTGTTGACAAGTAAATGCCACAGTATTATGCATAGCGCACATTGGTCCGTACTATGGATCCATATTTTTGTTTTTAAGATCCAAACAATCGATCCGAACCGCTTAACATGATCTCCATATGAAAATTTACTTCGATGCCCAAATTTTACATTTTCAGAATTATTTTACTAAGTTTTTAGATAGGTAGAAAATCACTTGATCTAAAGATTCTAAACCATCTGAAAGTAGTGATTTTCCACCTATATAAAAAAAACGTAAAAAATTCGAAAAAATGTAACAATTGGTCTCCAATTACATTTTTTTTTATATGGAGATTGTGTTCAATGGTTTGGATCGACTATTTGGGGTCTCAAAATGAAGATGTCTTATTATTTATTTATTTTGCAAAATAATTTAAATTCTAATGCCAATTGAAAATAGAATCACATTTCTAGGTCAAATGTATCAATTCTCACGAAATCAGACAGATGCAATTTCAGAGGGTTTTTCTTCTCTCCATATAATTTAAATTAAAATAGTTTTGTCTTTTTCATAGAGTTGCATTGATCAGTGCTAGGTAAATTGAAGAACCCAAAAATGCACAGTTTTAGTCTAAAAAAAACTGAATGAAGACAAAAGCAAAAGAGTGAGGCTACGGTACCATGCATCGTGCACATTGGTCCGTGCTATGAATCCATATATCTCTATTTTTTAAAATTCAAACAGTCGATTCTAACCACTCAACATGATTTCCATATGAAAATGTACTTGGATGACAAATTTACATTTTTTAGATAGGTAGAAAATCACTTGATCTAAAGATTCTGGACCATTTAAAAGTAGTGATTTTGTACCTATCTAAAAAAACAGTAAAAAAAAAATTCTAAAATTGTAAAATTTGGCCTTGAATTACATTTTTATATGGAGATTATGTTCAATGGTTTGGATCGACTATTTGGACTTTAAAAATGAAGATGTGTATCCATTGTACCGACCAATGTGCGCTATATATAGTACCATAGCCTAACTCAAAGCTAAAAAGAGTTATTGAGTAAAGACAAGAAAATAACCTGGAGAGTTTTCCACCATTCTCGGGTCATAAAAAGAAACGGGTTGGAAGCTATTTTGAACAAAATTAAGCTGTTTAACCACAACTTGAATACCAATTCGGAACATTATAAGAGTCAGAAAAATGTGATAAGTTCGGGTGACATCCATAAAATATAGTTTAAGACTAACAGTTAACAGTTTCAGTCAATGATTACCATAAAATTGGTAACCTTATAAAAAGGGGAAAAAAAATCTCTTTTATAAGGCTAGCTTACCTAAATAAAATAGGACAAAAAATTGATGTGATAAAGTTTCAGGTGACATCCATAAAATATAAAATGCGATAAGTAACAGTCTGAGTCGATGATTACCATAAAATTAGTTACCTTATTAAAAGGAAAAAAAATTATCTTTTAAGGCTAGCTTACCATAAAATAGCTGTTTATCCATAATACATGCAACTCTAAGTGTGGAAAGAGACAATCACATTTCTGTGAGAGAAGCAAAATTAAATTTCCGAAGGGAAATTGTGTAAATCTATTTCAAACTAGAATTCTCCTTTCAATAAGGAATTTAAACATTCAATAGAAAATAATTGACAATATAAATGACATCCCAACTATTAAACAACTTGTTAGAAACATAAGACAGACAAAAGAGAATGTTATGAAGTCTCCCACGCTTATGGATGGATAGAGAAATGTTTCAATTTATACAATTATTTTAACAAGAGTTGTTCATTGAGCCCGTAGTTGCAAATGTATGGATGAAATAAAACATCTTACAAATATTTGTTTGTGAACCAGCATGTTCACTGAGTCTGTGGTTGCAAATGAACCCTATCTAGATGAGACCCTATTTTATTGATTCTGCTCGCTCCGCCTAGCAAACTCTTCGGTGCACCAATAGTCGCATAATTTGGACTAGTTATTCGCCGTTATTCAATCATATGTGCTTGACACCCCTCGGTCCTTCCACTCCAGAATGCTATCTCCATACCTATCTTTCGTTTCGTCTCTGCACTTGTTAAGCAAGTTTTGGAGAGTCTTGTTGGCTATGCTGGCGAAAGTCTTCCATGCCAAATCCATGTCTTCACCTGGGGAAACTGAAAGTGTTTCTGCATACATCATTAAAAATTTGTTAGTTAGCTTAAAAAGAAAAACAGTAGGTTACGAATTTTAAAAAAGAAGATTTTACTCACCAAAAACTCGTCATTGACCTATTGTTTAGTTCCCTCAGGATAGTCATCAAATTTCGTGCACACGGCAATAGTGGGTAATCTAGTTTTCGCAGGATAGTGAAAACGTGCGCATTGTGAGATTATTTTGTTGACATTTTTAGTCGCTTCCAACAAATCTCCAACAAAAGATCTGCAAATAAAATTAGTTTTAAAACCACTACAAATGGATAATACTACATACTCAGAAATGCACAAAAAATAAATTTTACCTGTAACCGACCCGACGAATCACTGGTCTGTCCTCCAGCCTTTGCAAGTAAAACATATTACGAGGTTTTGGTGAGTAAAATCTCCTTTTTTAAAATTGACAACTTACTATTTCTCTTTTTAACCTAACCAACGACTTTTTAATGATGCATGCAGAAGCACTTTCAGTTTTTTCCAGGTGAAGACATGGATCTAGCATGAAAGACTTTCGCCAGCATAGCCAACAAAGCTCTCCAAAACCTGCTTAACAAGTGCAGAGACGAAGCGAAAGATAGATATGGAGATAGCATTGTGGAGTGGAAGGACCGAAGGGTGCCAAGCACATATGATTGGATAACGGCGAATAACTAGCTCAAATTGTGCGACTATTGGTGCACCGAAGAGTTTGCTAGACGGAGCGAGAAGAATCAACAAAATAGAACCTCATCTAGAGAGGGTTCATTTGCAACCACGAACTCAGTGAATATGTTGGTTCACAAACAAAAATTCCTAAGATGTTTTATTTCATCCATACCTATTTTCTGGAATTGGAGAAAACATATTACATGGAATCAAATATTTCTGAAATTCGATTTGAATTTTTTCTAATCTAAAAATTATTTTCTGGAAGCAATATGACTTGGGGATAACTAAGGGATAAAAATAACCCACAGTGAAACTATCACTTTGCCCCTTATAAAGCTCCACATTTATAACTAAAGCCTAAATCAAGTATCACAACCAATGAACAAAGTAATAGAAGGGATTCAGATAATAACCTTAGAGTAGTCTCGAAAACGAGCAATTCCATCTGACACCAACCTCCCTGAAACAAAACAAAAGTTTGTTTACCAGTATCCATTCCATTCAAGAAATGTTAAATTCACCCTGGATAATAAACACAATTTCAATCAAACTGTACAAAATTTTAGAAATACCATATAATTTCTAGAAACAGATTTGTAAACGCCCAATCTGATCCAAGCAACTACGTTCGCACTGGCAACCAATCAGCTGTACCGATTGATTTCGCGAGATCCAGTGACCACGCTACCACCTCTGGTTTCAGAAATTGCCATCGTTGTTTAGTTTACCGAGCAATGGATTGGAGAAAGAGAAAAAGAAGGCGGAGAGCGGAGGGAAAGGGAAAGAGAAAGAGGAGAGGAGAGAGAGGAGTGAGATGGGGGTAAAATTAGGGGTTAGGGTTTTGAGGTGGCCAGGGCGACAGAGAGAGAAAGAGAAGCCATTGGGTAGTGACTGAAAATCACGGATATCTTTAATATTCGTGCCAAAACAGATCGGACGGTCCGGATCTAACCTCAGAATTTGAGTTACTTTAGGGTATTAGATAAGAATTCTTTTAGTTAACTTAACGGATATGTTGATATGGATAAAGAAAATCTTTTCGTTAGCTTATCAGATAATCCTTGGTAGCTACTACCAAGTTCTCAAAACAAAAAAAAGCTTATCAGATAATAGATGTAAGGGTTGTTTCGTACTCATTATTTTATAGGATAATTGATAAATATTAAATTACATATAATAATTTGTTTATTTATACATAATAATATAATTTTTCATTTTTTATAATTAGATTGATTTGTGGAACATTTTATATAATTTTTATTCAGTAATTTATGATATAATTGATTTATCTAAAATTTGATATAATTTTTTAGTTATTAATTTAAGACAAATTTTATTTGTACAACATATATATTGTTTTATTTGATTAGTAATTTATAACTTTTATAATAATGAGATAAAATTCATAATTTTTATATTTTTTACATCACCGTTGGGAAATATTCTCGTGAAGAGGTCATATTGAACGGTTCAAATCGACTATTTAAAATTTCAAAAAAAAAATATAAATTCATAACACAGACTATTCCTACATATATCAAAATATCAGAAAAAAAAAATAATAGCCCAACCAACACAAACAACAAAATTTACCGTTCCATAATAGCCATTTTTGTATCAAAAATAAATAGTCATATCCCGCACAATTTCGTTGAAATTTCTTATTTTTGGTATTTTAGGAATATATTCATCAATTTTAGGCACTTATAATATATATTTTTTATTTGAAGCCGAAAAAAAATCTTTTTAAGAGAGCGAGATGTATTTAAGTTAGAAACAAAAATCTGTTTTTCTATTGTATATTTTCTAATTTAGTGTATGATAAATTAGGTTAGCTACTTGACAATTCTCATCCTTCTCTCTCTGTTTTTTTTTTTCCTTCTTTAAAAAAAACATATATTTCATAATGCCAATCAGCATAGGAAGATGAGATATTTAGTAGTAAGGGTATAATGGTAATTTAACCTAAAAAACGCATCAATATTAATTAATATATTCCATAAATCCAGGTAATTAAGATTTTGATACATAATTAAGGGGTAAACCAAGTGGTTCACCACACAAATCACTCATCTCCAAAAAAAACAAGGGAGCTTATTATTCCATGCCTAAAATAAAATAAAAAGAGCAATAATGCCATGAAAAAAGCATATGAAATATGACAATCATGCATAGGAAAATGAGATATTTAATTAGTAGTAAGGGCATAATGGTAATTAAATTGCTGATTCAGGCCTCCCAGCCTCTGAGCACAGTGGCACGTGCGACACGGTTAACTGCGAGAGAGAAGGCGCCCATGCGAAGGTCGCAGTTGTGGGTTTTGCACATTTCTTTCACATTATTGAAACCTCTTGTCATGTAGGTTTTGAGCTCTGAGTTCACCTTGTTTTCATCCCACATGAATCCTTGTATGTTCTACAAACAAATAATACCATTTCTTTTGCATCAATACCAGAAATAAAGGAGCCCAAAATCACTTGCATCAATACCAGAATAAAGGACTCCTATTCATTTTTAATTTTTGTGTATTTATTCTAGTTTTCTATATAGATTAGAATATTATTTGTTGTAAATACTGTAAAATTGACTCCTATATTCAGCATGAAAATTTTACATGATTGATCTCATAAATTGAAAGTCTAGTTCTACCTCTGATTATTTATATATGATATACTATTTCCTTTTCCATAACATATACCATTGTAATTTTTGCAATATTTTTTGTAGAATTTTATATTGCTCTCTGTGTTACTGTTCTTGTTTATATGATATATCCCTTTTATACAATGTACCAGTATTTGACTGGTAATCCTTGTTAAATCTGGTCTAAGAAATTAAAAATGGGCATTTTAATCCTCTTAGATTTTTAATGTATTCATCTAATTAGGATTATCACCTACAATTTTTTTTTTGAGAAAAAGGGTAGAGTACTAACCTGAACCCACTCAAAATAGCTCACAGTAACACCCCCACAATTTGCCAGAATGTCAGGGAGAATCACAACTCCCTTCTTGGCTAATATCTGCAAAATTAAAAAAAAAATGTTAGAGAAAATATATATAACGAGTAGTTATTAAGAAATATTAGTAAAATAAATCGATCGACTTGCCTCGTCAGCCTCTGGGTCTGATGGGTGGTTTGCTGCTTCTATAATGAATTTAGCTCTTATGTCATTTGCATTCTCCCTTTACAAACAAACACATTGTACTATTAATAAAAGTGATATAATATGAAAAAATGATATTGTTTTAGAAAAATAGCTTTCCTGAAAGGCTTTACAATTTGTATATTCTTGTCTTTGTCATATATAATTGGTAAAGTATCATTGTCTTTTCCCCACAAACAAGATAGTTCATTGAGTGAGGCTAAAGGTACTATGCATAGCACATATTGATCCGTACTACGGTTTAATATTTCTGTTTTTAAAGTCCAAATGGTCGATCAGAACTGTTCATCGTTATCACCATATCAAAATGTACTTGGATGTCAAATTTTATATTTTTTAGAATTTATTTACTATTAATTTACATAGGCAGAAAATCACTACTTTTCGATGGTCCATAATCTTTAGATCAAGCGATTTTATACTTATATAAAAAAAATAGTAAAAAGTTCTAGAAAATATAAAATTTGATCTACAACTACATTTTCATATGGAGGTCATGTTGAACGATTCAGGTCGATTTTGTGGACTTTGAAAATAAAAATATTGATTCATAGTACGAGCAATTATGCGCTATGCATAGTACCATGCATAGCCTCACTCTAGTTCATTTTATAAGAGAAAATTGGATATAATTATCTTTGTCACAACTAGTAACTAACCTGTTTATTACACCGCCTAGTGCTGCTGGGATGAGAACATCACAATCCTCAGTGAGAAGCGAGTTTGGATCAAGTGAATCTCCACCGTCAAATCCTTTAATCCCACGGTTCTCACTACTGTGCTTGAGAAGTTTCGATATGTCAAGACCGTTACTGTTCTTGACAGCTCCAGTTACATCACTTACAGCAACTACTTTTCCACCAGCCTCACTGATCAGCTGTGCAGCCCATGAACCAACATTTCCAAATCCCTGAAAACCAACAAAATGCACCATTACTGAGGTACCTAATACGTACTGGCATGTTACCAGCCTAGTTAATAGAGACGGATTCTGGAATTTGGTCAGAAGTAGGCAAAAAAGTTGGATCTGGAGGACGTTTGATCTTTGATGGACACCACATCAAATTCGGTCCGATACATGGTCGGTGCCATTCGATTCATGTCAAGATTCGTACGTACTTAACAAGTATATGAATTTGAAGTTGTTCACACGAATCTTGAAGTAAACAGGACGGTTACGACCAGGTATCCTGGTAACCCTAAACCCGAAACCCAATACCCGATACCCATCAGACACTCCCTTCTTTTGAAAAAATGGGATTGTGAACTAGTTGTTCACCATAATAGTAGGCAAATATTTTTTCAGATTGATACTGATGCTTATTGAACTAGTTGTCACCATAATAGTTTTTGAACATTTAAGATACAGTTGATACTGATGCTTATTGAACTATTTAAAATTAGAAATTAAACATGGGGGTATTTTAGTAAAATTGACCTGGATAACGAAGCGCTGGCCTTTAATGCTCTTTCCATATTCAGCTAGAAGAGCCTCTGTTGCAAATAAAACACCTCGCCCAGTTGCAGCATCTCTACCAAGGGACCCACCAAGATCCTACAAAGTTCAAGCAAATTATTTTTTTATTTTTTTTAGGAAAAATGAGGATGTAGTTCTCATTTATATATTAAGAAGATCAAAATACAGATTCAGGTTTTGAACTAAAAACAGTTTAGAATACATTTGAAAAAAGACTCAAAAGGATTGAGTCCTAAAAAAGTAAAAAATTAAAATTGAGTATAAGAAAATGTATTATTTTTTTTGTGAAAAAAGAAAGACAAAATTTCATGGTGTATTTATCTGGGCAACCTCAGGCCCAATTTAGGCCCAATAAAGTAAACCTAGAAGCTAAATTGGGCCAGTTTCAAGATATTGACCAGGGACCATGTAACCACAGAATATAGCTATTTTATGATAATAATTATTCTTGTTTTTTTTTGTCCTGTTAGACTATAATATTTGAAGCATATATTTGCATAATTACAAGTTGATTTTGCAACTATAATAATACACACTTACAACAGGTTTTCCAGTAACAACTGCTGGAGAATAACCATGGAATTTTGAGTACTCATCCAGAATCCATGCCATTGTCTGTCAAAAAATAAATTACCAGAATCAAATTTAATACATTTGAATTTAACAAGTTCTAATTTACTTCTTAAAAACTGGTACCATGTTTCAAAAAAATTTCAGATTCTGTTATGTTACAAATTGATTTAACAGATGCTAAGAAAAACCTGAGGATTAGTTCCCATGTCGGGTGCCGGGACATCGGTGTGGATGCCGATCAAATCATGTATCTTTTGCGTAAAAACTCGAGTGAGCCTCTCGAGCTCAGACAGACTCAGCTCTCCGGGTGTGCACCCGATCCCGCCTTTCGCACCTCCGTACGGGATGTTAGCGACAGCTGTCTTCCATGTCATCAGTTGCGCTAAGGCATTCACCTCATCTGGGTCCACCTGTCATTTTCATATTATTTTTTAAATTGTATTATTTCGACTCTTAGTTTAATACTTCTTGAGCCAATTAAGTAGTTGAATACTGGCATTGCTTTTATAACATATTTTTAATTAATTTATTTTTCTTGGTAATAGCTAGTTTTGTGAACAGCTCAATGCATTATCAAGTGAAGACTTCAACTCCTAAACTTTGGTTGAATTAACTAGTATCTTTTATTAATATTAATTAGCTAGTAAGGGATATGGGCTAAAATGAATGAATGAATAAGGGCAAAAATGTCATTTCTTATCAATATTAATTAGCATTTTTAACAAAAAATGAATCTTCTCCTTTTATTTTAACAGAAAAGGGAATGAGATACGTACCTCAGGATGGTATCTGATACCGCCTTTCATAGGACCCCTTGCGTTGTCATGTTGCACCCTAAAACCCACATAGGATGCCAAAGTACCATCATCTTTTGGTATTGTGCATTCCACCTGTGTGTGTGTGTGTTATGTGTGTTAGTCAAGAATGACATCTATTCCTTCCTAATTTTCGCACAATTAATAAACCACCAATTTTCAAAGTACAAAAAGTCGATCCCAAACGAACTGTCAACATCATCATTATATGAAAATGTACATGTAAATCAATTTTTGTACATTTTTAAGAATATTTTACTATTTCTTTTCTAAATTTAGTATGCAAATACATTTTCATATGGAGATCATGTTGAATGGTTCACATCGACTATTTAGACTTTAAATGCGGAAATATTGCTCCATAGTACGAGCTAATCTGCATAATATCCTTTCTTAATCTAAAATTAGAGTTGAAAGGTTGAGACCTCAATTACCCACAAAAAAAATATCATATTTGTTCAATAAACAAATAATAAAACCAGAACCTACTGGTGCACACATTTTGAGTATTAAAAAATTGGCAAACAAGAGAAATTAATATTGTCTTTGCAAGGTAAAGTACAATATTAAGTTGATGCTATGATTGGGTTACATAAACCAGAATAAAAACCAACCTTGATCTCTCTAAAAGGGATTAACAAACTCTTCTCGAGCTTTGAATCGAGACCGAGAAGCTTCGCCGCATGCTTGAAATTCCGATTTGTCGCAGCTAATGCATTCATTTTGTTCAAGTTGCAAGTATACTTATTCCTCTTTCTCTCAGTCTAGCTTGATGCAGATTCAAGGATTGAAAGGTCATGAATATATATAAACAAACTGAATGCATAAAAGGAATGCAAGGAGCAGACAAGTTAAGATTTCCATACAAGCAGCAGACAAGTTAAATAGAAGTTAATGTGTGTGTTTCTGTTTAATTGGAAATTTGTGAAGCACAAATGTCAAAAGTATTATTTTCTGATTGGTAAGACAAAATTATTGTATGTATCATTTTCCTAATTTTTTTTTTTTGCAATATGTTTGGAGATGTTTATCCAAATTGGAGATCTTCCTTGGTAATTTGTTATAGAACAGGTACTAAATTGTAAAAAAAGACGGTGACAGAAAAGTCTACTTGATAGTCAGACAATAGTGGGTGGTAGTTATAATAAATATTTATACAAGGTAAGGTACGCTAGAAATAAATATCAAGGCAGCCCCTAAATTAAAAATAGTAAAAAAATTAAATTTGCTTACCAGGAAAGGAATTAATGTGAGTTGAGAGCAAACACAGCTGCGTAAATTAATGCACGCTATCCCAATCTGGAAATAAAATAAATAAAGACAATGAAATCATCTAATGCAATTGGTGGCGACTGGGGAGTGATCGATCGATATAAGCAGAAAAATATCTGAAATTTTTGGTCGATTAAATGTAAAATTTCATATTAAATCTATAATAAAATATTAAATGAATTCCAAATTAAATCTAAATTTTCCTCTCTTAACAATTTTTTCCTGATAAGGATGAGAAATTTAAATTTTCACTAAAGGACAGATTTATAAATCATGTCATAAAAAAATTCTCATTTTTAAAAATGAAGGCCTTAAATCTAAATTTTAAATTTTAAAATGAAAATGTGTATAAGCAGGAGTTTTAAATTCCAACACTACTAAATCTTAGATTTTATTAATATTTTTATAAGATAAATTTATATTTTATATTTATAAAATAAGAAATTGGATGCCATGCAAGTCGTATTTCTACGGGGAAAAGAACTATAAAAGGCTAGAAAAGAATCAGAAAATCTGTTAAAAGTATTAAACACATTTTGCAGACCTGATCGAGTAAATCTCAAAAAAAAAAAAAAAAAAAAGAATAAATTTGGTCCGAAGTCGGGTGGGAATCATTCGATCAACATTGAGATTCGTATTCTCGATTTAACAGTACGTTCACAATTTATATTTATATTGTATGCACAAATCACGATACAGATTGAATGGTGTCGACCGGATATATATGATAAAATATATATACCCCACTACTCCCTTAAAAGTAGACAGTAAATAGACATTAAAAAAATAAAATAAAATAGAATTAGCCAATGCAATGCAATTATGCAAAGGTTGTAATTTGTAAAAGCAAAATTAGCAATGCAAGTGAGATTTATGGCAAATACATACACTGACCTTAACTATAGAAGAGCTTTTTAAGTTGAAAGTGAGCATGAGAATTGAGAGGAGGAGGTGATTCGCTCCACCTCCACCCCTTTTATACCCAATCTGAATTGAGATTCTTTTTAATTATTTTTTGCTTTTTACATCAATTGGCGCGCGCCTCGTCATTGATCACAAGATGAATGAAAAGAGCACCTTTAAAAGAATCTACTCTTACGAATTCAATTGTGAGCTGATAATGGATTCCACATGAGAATCTTCTCTCTAGGTTCTAGCTCTCATTATGGGAATCGGGACCCCAAATCGGATTTTTTTTAAAAACAGTAAATAAAATAATAAAAGTTAAAGAAACGACATGATTGCTTCGTTTGTTATAAAAACAGCAAAAATCGAATTCCGGATTCGGTTAAGTTATTTTTTTGCTTCACCGAATACGCTATTCGGTTAAGCTGATGGTTTTAACAGGGGATACAGTGGGTTGCCACAGAAGATCGGTGAAGTCATTTTTTTGGCTTAACCGAATCCGGGATTCGGTGAGGAGAAATTTTTTGCTTTTTTTGGCTTAACCGAATCCGGGATTCGGTGAGGGAGATTTTTTTTTCTTTTTTTGCCTAACCGAATAGGGAATTCGGTGAAGCCAAAGAATTTAACCCGGACCCTCCCTTCTTCCTTCTTCCTTCTTCGTTCTTCATTCTTCATTCTCCCAGCAGAGAGCTTCATCCCTACCCGAGAAAACCAAAAACCGAATTTTAACCACCTCCAATATTCATCATTTTTTATTCTAATCACATATTTTAGTATAATTTTCAGAGGAGAACAAGAAGAACTTTAGATCTACAAGTTTCGTTAGGTATGTAGTTAAATTTTTTATTTGAAAAAAAATCCGAAATTTATTATTTTTGTCTAGAATTATTTAGTTTAGTTTGTATTTAGAGTAAATTAGTTTTTTTTAATGTATTATAGTATAATTTCGTGTATTGTGGTGTAATTTGGTATATTGTAGTGTAAATTATTAATTTGAAAAAAAAATCCGAATTTTATTTATTTTTTAGAATTATTTAGTTTAGTTTTTATGTAGAGTAAATTAGATTTTTTTAGTATATTGTAGTGTAAATTTAGTGTATTATAGTGTAAATTAGTTTATTGTAGTGTAATTTAGTGTATTGTATTGTAAATAAATTATATAAATATATCATGTAAATAAATTGTATAAATAGTTAGAGTAATTAGAGTAATTAGAATAATTTTTTGAGTAATTTAGTGTAAATAAATTGTAAATAAATTTAGTGTAAATATATTTAGTGTAAATAAATTTAGTGAAATAAATTTAGTGAAATAAATTTAGTGTAATAAATTTAGTGTAAATATATTTAGTGTATAAAAATTTAGTATAAATAAATATTTAGTGTAAATAAATTGTGTAAATATGTAGAGTAATTTAGTGTATAAATTTAGTGTATTTAGTGTAATTTTAGATTTTGTAGAATGATTTGGTTTGCATGTAGGGTAATCTTGCTCATAATTATTTTTTTAAATAAATGTAGAATAATTTAGGTGTTTTAGTGTAATTTAGATTTTTTTAGTATAATTTAACTTTGTAGATTTTTTAAATTTTGTATGTAGAGTAAATTAGCTTATGGAATTTTTTATGTGTTAACTAATTGGAGTTTTCTTATGTTATAATTTTATTTATGTTGTAGTGCAAAATGTCTGATGAACAACCCTTGTTGCAATTGAGTGAAGATCAACACAAGATATCGATAGCGAATTCAACGCAGGTATTTATTTAATACCGGTTTGGATTTAAATTTCAAAATAAACTTGTAAGCCACAATTAATTTTTGTTGCTACGGAATTATCGTTCCAGCCTGATTATACACTGCGTCCTGGTCCTTGCCGAGTTAGCGTTCATTACCAACCTCGGATGAAAGAAGGTTTGGTGAATTTAGGCTTGTACCAGATGACGCAGGTGAATGATTGTCAGATTGATAAAGCGTTGATCACTGCGCTCGTCGAGAGGTGGAGGCCCGAGACGAATACTTTTCATCTTCCGGTGGGGGAGTGCACAGTGACATTGGAAGATGTCAGCTGTCTGTGGGGCCTACCTGTTACCGGTAAAATATTTTTTGTTACTAATTTATACTTTTGTTATTAATTTATATTTAATGCAAGTAATTTAGTGTAAGTAAATTCTATAAATGTTTAGAGTAATTTATAGTAATTAGTGTAAATAAATTGTAAATGAATTTAGTGCAAATAAATTTAGAGCAAAAAAATTTCGTGCAAACAAATTTAGTGCAAATAAATTTAGTGGAAATAAATGTAATGTAAATAAAATTAGTTTAAATAAATTGTATAATACACAAATTTAGTTATAAATATCAAGTATATGTTTATCTCTAAAATCTATGTTTACAGGGAAGGCAATTGCTGGACGCACAGATGATAATTGGTCGCAATTGGTTGAAGATTGCTTAGGTCATGAGGTGTACGACGGTAATGAAGACGGTGGTGATGCATTTTTTCATTCACCGTGGCACAACAGAGGCAAGGTAGACGAGTATTATAGGATATCAAAATACTACATGCGCCTTAGATGGTTGAAGGACCACTTTAACGGAGACGTGACACAGTACACTCCCCAGGAGACCGTCGACCGACATACACGGGCATACTGCATGGACTTGTTTGGGTCGGTGATGTTTCCCGATGCGAACTCAAGTTCTGTCCCGATCATGTACCTACAGTTCTTAGAGAATTTGGGACCGCTGGATGAGGACTACAATTGGGGAGGTGCTGTGCTTGCCTGCCTGTATCGCGAGTTGTCCCGGGCTTCCAGAGCGGCAGCGCAAACGATTAATGGTCCATTACTACTGCTGCAGATGTGGTCTTGGACTCGATTTCCTATAGGCCGGCCCAGACCCAAAAGCGATTTACCCTTCGGCGGCGAAAACCTATCAGAGAGGATGGCTTTTGGTGCAAAATGGACTATTCCGCATGCGTTCGATGGCAACCCTATTAGAGGTACATTTATTTAAATATGGATTTTTGAATATTTTTTTAAATTGTGTTTTCAATATAATTTAAATATGGATTTTTGAATATTTTTTTAAATATGTATTTGTCATGTGTTCACAACTTAGGTATATTGCAATATCGTAACCAATTTGAGCGTCTGAGGGCAGATGTGGTCAACTGGATGCCGTATGTGAGTTACGTGCTTCACCACCAACCTTGGCGCGGGGAAAGAGACGGGGGGATATTTATCTGTCGCGTGTGGTTGGTCCATTTTTGGGAGTTAGAGGTACATTGTCCTGAGAGGGTTTTGCGGCAGTTTGGTTTATTTCAGGCAGTTCCTCCGCCGGCTCCACCAGAGTTTGGGTATATGGAAACCATCCGCAAATGGACCCGTGGAAAGGGTTTGTTCGACGACGGAGTCAGTGCAGACTGGAGCACTCATTGGTCGGAACATTATTTTTTTTTCAGAGATTTCGCCAGGTTCAAGCGACTGCAAGAGGAATTGCGATGGTGAAGACACCTGGCCAGAAGGCTTTTGGACTCCTATTGCTAGAGCATAGTCGCGATACCTTATCCGATCTTGGGCATATTGACCTGTTCAGAGCCATGGTCGAGAGAGCCGGACTTCCATTTGACATAAGCTGCATCGATATCAGCGGTGATATTCCAGACCTGAGAGCGAGGGATGTAACGGTCGAAGTTCCTCTACCTGTTCACAGCGACCTTATGCAAGGAATTTACAACTCGCTTGAATCCATTACGATAGACGGAGTCAGACTAGGAGATGATGCGTCGTCAGGTGGTACCGGAGTGGCATTCGCAAGCACCATATCCCAGATCGTTTCGTGGTCTACGTTGAACAACTGGTATTTTTCTGCTGAGCCAGGTGGTGCCGTGTTCAAACGCGCGCTGATTGTCAGATCGAACCGGCTAGGGAGCAAACGAATGCCAACATATATCTGTCTTCTTAGCTCATCAAGACTAGTTGAGTTAGTAACATAAAATGTACATGTCGGTGCGTCTGTAATTTCGCGTCTGTGGTACACATTTATTAATACTTGAGACATTTCCTGAACAAAAATTTTACGATCAACATTCGATAATTTTTAATTTTAATTTTAAAAATATGATCATAATTGAAAAAAAAAACTTACTACAATCTTCAGACGAACGCTAGAAACACAATGAAGGGTCCGATCTGTAATTTGGCAAACTGAAATTGTTTACACTGGAGAAGCACGAAAGTCTCGGAGAAGTTTTCTCTGTCTCTCTATCTCTTCTGTCTCCCTGTCTCTGAAATAAATAATTAAGAAGAGAAGAGAGGAGAAGATAAATGATTGAGGAGAGAAGAGAGTAGAAGGTAATTTATAGCCAATTCGGTTTAACAAAACAACAGATAGCCAATCAGATAGCCAATATAGCCAATCAGATAGCCAATTCGGTTTAACAAAATAACAAATAGCCAATCAGATAGCCAAGATAGCCAATCAGATAGCCAATTCGGTTTAACAAAATAACAAATACCAAATCAGATAGCCAATCAGATAGCTTATTCGGTTAAAAAAAAATAATAAAATACTCATAACCGAATACTCTATTCGGTTAATAATAAAAAATAAAAAAATAATCTAACCGAATACCATATTCGGTTTAGAATAAAAAATAAAAAAATAATGTAAACCGAATTTGCTATTCGGTTTACATTAAAAAATAAAAAAAAATCTTAACCGAATTGCCAATTCGGTTAATGGTGGGTGTTACACGGAGTTTACATAGTTTTCGGGATCTGTTTTGTAAAAATATGCTTAACCGAATAGCGTATTCGGTTAAGCGAAAAAAATTAACTTAACCGAATCCCGAATTCGGTTTTTGCTGTTTTTATAACTTACGAAGCAATCATGTCGTTTCTTTAACTTTTATTATTTTATTTACTGTTTTTAAAAAAAAATCCCCCCAAACCCAAACAATATATAGCTCCATTTTTATTCTATTCAATTTCTTATTTAAGAAACTGATCAAGAGGGAAGCTACTTTATGTCTATTTCTTATTGGTGCCAAGCCTATTTGAAATATGGGGGACTGCTTTGAGATTCGCACGATAATAAAACATATATATGACTCAGATCTCATTTTACACAAGAGCGTAGCCAAAATTTTTGTCAGGGTAGGCAAAAATGTGCAGAGGAAAGCAATTTTTTGCCCCGGTAAGGCATCAAACCATATTCATATTGGGTTTGTACTGGGCTACTGGCTATTCAAATTCAGGGGTAGCCAACTGCCTATCTATGATTAAACGTAGCTCCCGCTCTGATTTTACACAGTCCGGTACCGCTTTGATATTTGTGCGCGCTTAATATGTATGAATATTAAAGCAGTGGATACGAATATTGAAGCAGCACGCGCAAATCGTGAAGCAAATTAATCAAACTGTTCTGGCATCGGATGCGCCCCGCTTCCCTCTATCAATGGTTGGCACTTATTTTTCCTTTTTACTTTCTTTGTTCTTTTTTGTAAATTAACCCCCAAAGCAGGTCCAAACTAAAGCCGCAACTTTAATTTGCACCCACTGCACTGACATCTTTTTGCAACAGGAAGCTATATGCATCTGAAAGGATTGATTCTCATCCACGATAATGCATCTGAAAGGCATCTGGTGGTGCCTTTATTAGTTGTTTCTCAATTTCCATACATTTTTATGTAAAAATTCTCTTTACATTTTTCTTATTTCTTAGAAATTCAAAATTTTTATAATGGTACCTCTCCTACATAATCAGATTAATTTGGCCTCTTCCTAATTATGTTGCATGAAACTATTAATAACTTTTTGTGACCCTCAATTTAAAAAGGATGGCCCAAAATTGCGTGGAAACATCAAATATTTTTAGTATAATTAGTGAAGTAATATTTAAATCTAAATAAACAGTGAATAGGCAAGAGCCCTCCAATATTAAAATCACTTGAAAAACAGTGAAGTAATATTATTATGAATAAATGACAAATAATCATTTTTTTTTTAATTTACCAAAAGAAACAAAGGGGGGAACCAATTAAGGATGGCTATAAGCACCATTATAGTACAAAAAGTTTGTAAATTTCACGTGTAGATTTCATTTTTTTAGTAAAATTCTATATTTAATTTGCTAACCTAGTGATGAAATTATTTGTTTAATGAAAACTACATATATATATGTATCACTCTAAAATATATTTGTTGAATATTTTTTTTCATTAAATTGAGTACTCGAATATCTGATATATTTCGATCCCTTTGAAGAAACATATCTCCAAGAATATGGGATATTGAAAGATTATTATTCATGAACTCATGATGTGGCATTTAGAATACTATACTTCCACCAACATGCCTTTGCTTTTATATATATATATATATATATATACACACACACACACACACACACAGACACACACACACACACACACACACACACACACACCCCCAACATGAACTCATGGAATTATGGTCCTTAATTAGATTCATCTTTTCTGGAGACCGATACGTCAGTTGGCAGTATGGCACAAGCATCACACTCCACTAGTTGACCTACTACCTCTAACTAAATATGGGGTCTTCATCTCTTCTCTGTTCGATCCTGCCGGAATGGAGATGTCCTTTTCCCTTTTGTACCTTTTAAATTCTTTTTAAAAAATATGTTAGAGGCAATTTTCTACCTTTTAATTTTTATTTTTGAATTCTGTACGTAGCTTTTATATGTGAGATGAGGTAGATCTTTAAATATAAATTCATAAAAGATTTCACATCGGAATTTTGAACCTGCGACTTTCGACACATAGAGCATTGCTTTAACACTAGGTCAAAGACTGATTCTTTTCTTTCAAATTTTTTTGGTTGAAACTAAGTTTCAAATGCAATAAGAATTTAATTATAGCAACTCACTTATAAAAAAATATTTTTTAGTCTACTTATAGGACTAAAACAAGTTGTTACCAAATTACATATAGATATTTATTGCAGTTTCATCTCATTCAAAATGTGTGTGTATAATTTTGCTTAACTTGTATTCATTTGACAAACGTATTTGTAACACTATCATATTATATGAATTTATTAACTAGACTCAGGTTTTGCTCTACAAGTTGGCCTACATGCATTTAACAATTTACCATTTTTTACCTAATGAAAATGAAATAATTTTTTAAAGTTTTTAGCTCTCAAGGATAACTTCAAGAAAATGGAAATATCCATTTAAGGGACATAACTGGAGAGGAGATTAAGCCTAAAAAGGTGCTTTGTAAAAATTATTACAAGTTTTGGATAATTGGGGTTAGTGGCCTCATGGAAATCTATTCATGGCGTATTAATTTATAGATCGATGTTATATCTTAGTATTCTTCACTTTTTAGGTTGAGGAGGATAGCAGTAATAAAATGGGTCACTTCTCAGTGCTTAATTTGAAATTAGATAACTTTTGATTGAAAGAAATATATCAAAGATTTAATTCTTGACTTCATTTAAAACAACATGACAAGGATTAATGATTCGTAGGCTGAGATCATTGATATTTTAGTGGGGGTATTGATCACGCAAAACGTGACTTTTTTTTAATATTTGTAACTCGGTATGCTATTGGATCGGATCGCAAGCGCACAGTCCTATCGAGTAGTATAGTTGAGGTCGATCCACAAGAAATAATGGTTTAAGGTCTTGAGCAATCAAATCACAATATTTCGAAATGCTAGATGAAATATGAAAATCAAGAGTTGTGGTTATGATCAATGTATATTTGACGAAAATTAAAAGTAAGTAAAGTAAAGATAGAGCTGTGAATTCTCAGAATTTTGACACACCATTGCTACTTCAATCCGCTTTGATACTTACCTTATTTGATGTTGGTTTTTAATTGTCGTAAGAGAGTTTCTAATCCAATTTAATAACTACCACTTTCGTGCATAGTCACCCTACTAATCAAGAGAGTTGTTTAGACTAGTCTTGACTAATGCAATGCGATATGTGATTAGCCAAAAAGAGTTCAGACTTCACTGTTAGGTCCGTCGCCCTACTAACTTGGTCATTGTTGGGTGTCCCCATGATAAGGCACAACAATGCAATATTCGTCTGCGAATGTCGAGACTCCCATGTCTACTTTTGTTGATCCAATTAATGGGTATCTCCCGGTTAAGGGTTTCCACCAATAATCTATTATTTTTATTCTCCCTTATCCCAATCTGATTAGCCTAATAACGACGATCTCTCATGCGTGGTCACCACATGACGGTCTAGGCCAATAAATGAAGTCAAGCAAGATAAAACATGAAGTGCAAAAGCAATCAAACAACAAAAGACTAAACAATGAACAAATAAAAATATATATCAAAGCATCATGAGTAACAAGGTTTACTGCCAACCCTAAGAATCTAGACTTAGCTGCGGAACGATATGTTTACAAAGAGATAAGAGAAAATACAACCATACACGAAGTACCCTCCTACTTACTCTCTACACACTCATCTCTTCTCACTTAATAAAATAAAACACCAAATGATACAAAGATGCCTTCCTCTTCTGTCCAGAGGGCTTATATAGAAGTGAGAGGGCGCCTGGAGATGAGTGGAGTCCAAGTAATCTGAAGTCCAAATAATTACTATACGCTTAATATATCCAAGTACCATTTGCAAGAGGAAAATTATTTGAAGCAATCAGCGTAGGGCCTATATGACTATTTCAACGCATGTGAACCTAATTATGAGTTGTGAAATGAATTTCATAATTGTCATTCTCATCATATAATTATAAACTGATAACTGATTGCTTATTTAGATCCAGTTTGACAATGATATATATAGGATATACTCATATACAAAAATCAATGATTTATTATCCCAAAATCAAAATATATGAAATGCTTGAAGAAGACATTTTCTTTGCATGAGGAAATGTAATGAAGTCTCCAATAGTTAGCACTCAGGAGATATGTAGCATATACTCGTATACTTATAAGAAAATCAATGATTTATTATCTGAAAATATATTAAATGTTTTAAGAAGACCTTTTCTTTCCATGACAAAATTCAATGATTTAGAAGACCTTTTCTCCCCCTTAATTCCCACCTGTATCTCCACTCCTGAATCAAAAAGAAAAGAGCAATTCAATTGGGCCTTAGAACAGAGAAGAGCAACACAATTGGGCCTTAGAAAACGACCAATAGATACAATTGGGCCTTTGAATATCCCAAGTTTGGTACAGATATTGACCAAAAAATGAAACCAGTAGAGCAAATTCTTACTAGTCTCTAGAACCAGTATCAAACAATATGTTGGTGCTGATATAAAGAAAAAAAAACGTGTAAACTGTTTTTTTTTCTCAAATAAATATTGAGTGCTGATGGAGCTTCATATAAGGGTTCGGATGCCTAGCTTTAACTTACTATTGCATCACTAATTGCTTGATGAAGGTCGGCTTTTATTACATAAGCCATTATTGGTTGATAAAACTAATGCTGTAACTGATATAATCTAGCAAGTTTAACTTGAATCAGGTTGTTAGGTTATATTTATGACATGATGGAGCAGCTTAGTATGTATTCATTTATTTGTGGGATCAATTATGTACGAATCAGTAAATTAAAGTAGAGAGATAGAGAGAGAGAGTTGAGAATGGGGCGGTAGCACAGTTGGCTAGAAAAAGTCCTAGGATGGTTGGGTATCCAAAGGTCAAGAGTTCGAACTCCGCTCACCACTTCGAAGTGCAACTTTCAAAAAAAGAAAAAAAGAAAGAAAGAGAGTTCAGTAAACAATAAAAGGCTCCGGTACTAATTTATTTTAGTTTCATTATCATGCAACTAGCCATTAAACTCTGCTGTTAAAAATTAATCCGGTTAGTATGCCATTAGTATCATTTCAGCCTATATAACACTAACTTCAAAACCTATCGAATTGACTTCAAATGGTGAATCCAAACCGTTCAAAGCAATCTACTTCATTAGTTGTACGTTTACATGATATGCAAAATTTATAATTTTCGATTTTATTTAGTATCAAGTCAAGCGGTCAAATGTGAGAGTTTTTAATTTTAATGCATTCATTTTTCAACATTTTTGACCGATTGACTTCGTACTAAAATAACTCGAAAAAAAAAATTTATATGTAAATGCATCACTCATAAAGGAAATCGGTTTGAACGGTTTGAATTAGTTGTTTGAAGTCTATTTAATAAGTTTTGAAGTTAGTGTCATATGACACTAATGTCATACTAGCCGGACTCGTCAATAATTTCAAATATGATAGTTAAGAGATCAATATTCGTTGGTTGAGGTGGTCAATGAAATTGAGGTTCAGATATTTGCTTTATTTAATTATCTTTCCTCCGAAACAATCATTTTCTTCTCTTGACCCCATTAAATTTTTTTTTTCCTTGAAGTGGTAAGAGTGATAGTACCATAGATTCCATCATAAATTTGAATCCTCTTCATATTTTTTTGATTTTTTGAAAAAGAAATTCCATCAGTGCAAGTTGCAACCGTAACTTGTCCCGAATAAGTTAAACCCACTCTGTACATCTTCATCCAATTCATGACAGATACTTGTGCATAATAATAATGTTAACTTGAGGACGTACAACTCGCTGGTGGAGTGGTGCTTCACCGACTGTGTGGATACATTTAGCCGCAAAACTCTTGACAAGCAGGAGGAGACGTGCGTCAAGCGCTGTGCCGAGAAGTTTTTGAAGCACTCCATGCGTGTCGGCATGCGTTTCACAGAGCTCAACCAAGGCGCCGCTACCTCTGACTAATTTTTTTTGTTAAAAGACCAAATTCTGGTTAAGGGTTCTACAGCTCACAATAATAAGGTTTTGATTAGTTCACAGGGTCCCTGAATATTTTTTGTACCTTTGGTTGCTCTAGTTTCCATATTTCATTTCTTTTTGTGTTACTATCATGTGATTTAGTTTAAAATGTGTTTCTTTGCGTAAAGAAGTCTCTCTGATTGCTTGTATAATTTTCTTCTTGCATAAAATAAACAAACCATAAAAGAAAATGAAATGATAGGAAGGGTTAATTAAACATATATAGATTGCTGTGTTATACAGCTAGCACTACTAACTGACAACAGGAAAAAAATGGTGCAGTGCTAGCTATTCAAACAAGAGGCACATCAAGTCCTCAAAAGAAGGGGGTCCAAACCTTGAAAAAAGAGAAAAAATGGGGCAGTGCTAGCTATTCAAACAAGAGGCACATCAAGTCCTCAAAAGAAGGGGGCCCAAACCTTGAAAAAAGAGAAAAAATGGGGCAGTGCTAGCTATTCAAACAGGAAGCAAATCTGCTGCGATCCTACAGGATCGCAGAGTCCTGCGATTTCAATTTCAACTCTTCATTTATTACAATGTACGAATCTTAAAACGAGATAGTTTTTGTGCACAGATCTCAAAATATATGAACGGTCGACATTAGAATCGCAGGGACCCTGCGATCTTGTAGGATCGCAGCAGATTTATTTCCATTCAAACAAGAGGCACATCAAGTCCTCAAAAGAAGGGGGCCCAAACCTTGAAAAAAGAGAAAAAATGGGGCAGTGCTAGCTATTCAAACAAGAGGCATATAATATTCAAGTCCTCAAAAGGGATTGAGATCTGCTGCGATTCGAATATTGAGCACAGCAACCCTGCAATCCTGCTTTTTTAAATTCAGCCATCCAACTTTTTAGTGCACGCATCTCAAAACAGTTGATTTTTCTGTGCACGCATCTCGAAACAATTCGACAATTGGATTTAGAAAAACAGAAATTGCAGGGTACTGTTCACAGTACCCGGATCGCAGCAGATTCTCACCCCCTCAAAAGAGTATATATACTTACAAAAGAAGGGGGCCCAAACCTTGAAAAAAGAGAAAAAGATAATACCAAAAAAAGAGCTAAGACTAAGAGGATGGAATAAAGGAACGCAACATCAGTGGCTAGTGGGACTCAGCTTAAATGGGAATAAGTATATTTATTTTAAAGTAACACAACTTCGTCTTACTGAAACACCACATTTACAAATGGAATAAATTATGGGGATGTGATAAAAGTCTCCCAACTTAAATCCCCATGAAATTCCTCAACTATAACGGTCGAAGACTTTGACGGTTTGGACCACTTCTAGTGTCTACAAGAACATTAGCATCGATCGAGTTAACGACCCTATTCAAGTCTTAATAGTGTTTTACCGAAGTGCGCTAGGGATCACTTTTGAGGGATTTTGGGGACAGAAGGCTGGGGACCCTGATATTTTTATAAATTCTATATAAATTGATGGATTAAATTAATTGTAAATTATATGCAAATTAAAAAAAAATCATATTAAGTAGTAAATCTTGTACAAATTTTTGTAAAGTATTAATATATTTGACGAATCAAAAGTTGTGTTAACATATTAATTATAAAATGTGCACATTCTTGTCATAGATAATAACAAAAAATATTTGTACCATAACATAGGATTAATATATTTTTGTAAATAACTTTCTTATTTAATACAAATTGTTGGATGGCTGTTACCATCCTTATAAAAAATATATATATTTGACATCCGCAATTATTAGCAGTGTTCAACTTAAAATACTTGTGGGATAGCTAGCTAATCCGAATATATAAAATGTGTGATGCGCATGGCTGGAGGAATCATTTTTATTAATATTATGATGGTATGATGGTAATGCTACATATCTGCCTAAATGGACATATACACAGAGATATATGATGCGGCAAATACAACTTCAATAGATTTTCATTCAATATATTCAAAAATATTTGTTTTCGTAACTTAATTATCTTCATCCATTAAGCTTAACATATAATAATTAGATGGATGGATAGTCATCACAAACAAATGATAATTCATTTACATATTTTAATGGCAACAAATAAATGAAATTGCTAATTACCTACAACATGTATTTAATAAAAATACCACAAAATATGATAAAAATTACATGTATCCATCTTATTGAATGCATACAAATTGAAGTATACAAATTTTTTCCATAACAGTAAATAATATTAATTTGTTAGGTTGAAACCAGAATAAATATGAATTGATTCGTGACCCCAGTTAATTGTATCTTTAATATTGACCTAGCTTAATTAGGTTTTGTGGTTTCTGTTTGTCCATTAAAAAAATTTGTTAATCTTATATGATTACTTAAGACAGCAACTTGGAAAATTACAAGTTGGAAAATTGTTGCCAACTGGATGAATGAAAAATTCATTGCTATATATCTAGCTGGGTCTTGAGTAAAGGAAATTAAGAAGTTGTTTGTAACTTTTGCATTTTATTAATATCAAAACAAGAACTAGTCTGTCTAATAGCAAAGGAACATGGTATCTTATGTAGAAGGTTATAGATTCGAAATTCAGATGAAAAAAATTCTTTGTTGTAATAACAAGATATTAAATAATTGGGTGACTTAATATTTGTTTATATATCCTGTGTTGTAATAACATTTGTTGTACTAAAAAATAAAAAATATCCTATGTTGTAATAATATTAATTTGTTGGGTGCTGCATATGATATTTATTTATTTATCTGATTCCTATCTCTTGCATTTTGTCGCTATGTGTGTTTGTATTTATGTATTTGATAATTGGTACAATAATTGAATTTTTGTCCTGGATGAGCAGTTGAATTTTTGTCCCAGACCACGTGCACATGATAGCGACACGTGGACGGTAGATGTCCAGCGTACCCCTCTCTCTTCCTTTCATCTCTGGCTATAACTACAAGCATAGTCTAGTGTAGTTTCACAGCTTCTTGTACAACAAAGCAAACAATAAACCAATTTCTTCTTAACAAAACATGTCGTGTGGCAATGGAAGCTGCACTTGTGGAAGCAGCTGCTCCTGCGGCTCCAGCTGCAGCTGCGGGTTTGTTTATTATTTTTTATTTTATTATGACTTAATTGCTCTCTTTTTTAATTTTTTCTCTCCTGTGAAAATTAAGATTGCATATATGGTTCCCCTATATTAGTTATATCTACTAAGGAAAAATATATAAGAATTAAGTTAGAATTCGGGGTGATATGATATGATATGATATGCAGGAAGAGGTACCCAGACTTGGATGAGAAGATGAAGATCACCACCACACAAACTATGATCATTGGATTCGCTCCTGCTAAGAGGTAATAAATATTCATTTTTTTGTTTTAACTAATTTGAAAGAAAAAAATAACCCTTAATTTTATCTTATTTTCTTTGCTCACTAAACTAAATTTTTAAAAATTAATTTTGGCAAGCTCTACGCACACACACACACATGAGTGTGCCAGAAATTAATACATATAAATATTTGGTTAAAGAAATGAAGTTATTAGCTGGTGAAAACAAATTGAATGGATTGCAGTGAATTTGGAGGATTTGAGATGGCAGCGGAGGAAGCGGCGGAGAACGATTGCAAGTGCGGCTCCAACTGCAGCTGCAGCTCATGCGGATGCCACAAATGAAACATTAATTCATTATATGCATCAAATTTGAAATTTGATCAGAGCTTGTATGTATTATCTCTGTATTGTGATCTGAATCTATGTGTGTTAATTAATTCCTTAATTAAGCCCTTGTCAAATTAAATAAAAAGAAGGCTAAGATGGATCGATGTATTGAAACGGTGTGTAGTGATGGAGAAGACGATCTTAGCCAAATTGTATCGGTCTGATTGCGAATTATTGTTACAAGCAAGCTATATTATAATTAAGTTTGTTTTTAGATATATTTGTGTGTCATAATTAATGAGTGAATAATCAATGAATATTTTACTATTATAGTATAATTAAGTTCCATAGCGCTCGCGAGCTCTCTCTCTATCTCTCGACCACCCTCAAGCTCTTTGGTGAGCTTAACTCCAAAATCTATTGGAATGATCTCAAACAACAAATTCAAACCGTTGAAACTGATCAACATTACTAGTGATGCTTGTATATGTCAAATTTACAAATTTTAGACATAAATTAGTATAAAGTCAACTGGTAAAAAAGAAAAGGTTTATAAGTAAATTTTAATACATTCATTTTTCATTATTTTGTAACCACTTGATTTTATATTAAATTAATTCAAAACTTAATAAATTTGGCACGAATGCATCACTTGTTAAGTAGATTGGTTTCAACCGTTTGAGTTCGCCGTTTGAAGTCAATCCGATAAGTTTTGAAGTTAAACTCACAAAAAACTTGGTGAGCTTAAGAACACCCTAGTTCAACCAATTTATTTTGGTTTTATTATGACACAGCCAATGAAGTCCACTGTTAATAATTTCAAATATAATAGTCAAGAGATCAAAATTCCGGATCAGATTTGCTTTATTTAATTATCTTTCTCTGCAAATTTCCTTTTTTTCTCTTGTCCCCAACAAATCATTTTTTTTCTTCAAGTGGTTCGAGTGACAGTACCATAGATATATTCCATATTGTAATGTCAATAAATAATGAATACACGACAGCCAAAGTTCAAGTTAGAATAAGAGCTAAGTTATAGTCCCAAAGCCACACAGAAACAACTATCAAAGGACTGGTACAACAATCATCAGTACCAAACAAAGAACTGGTACTGGACCAAAAGACCCTTCAAAGCCACAACTTGAAGAACGAAAAAAATACGATACAACAACCATCCCAATTCCAGAACGAACAAAATAACATAAAAGAGATTCAAATGAAATCAAATTCATATTTAGTTTTCAAGAAAGGCTGCACAAAATCCGTAGCCTGTTCAAGATCCCAAACCATGCTGTTTTTCAAAGTATATTAACATGCCGGGTCTTAATAAATTTTTTTTTTTTTAAAAGAGGCTAATGCCCATTCCATTGCTGAAAACCGGGTCTTAATAAATCGATGTAACAAAACAAACTAAGAAAAGATCT
Source organism: Carex parvula (assembly GCA_025461045.1). Taxonomy (NCBI): domain Eukaryota; kingdom Viridiplantae; phylum Streptophyta; class Magnoliopsida; order Poales; family Cyperaceae; genus Carex; species Carex parvula. Next base: position 2,773 of record JAJGRW010003576.1, on the reverse strand, counting down.
GACCACTAATATAATGTTAAAGAAAAAATAGTAATTTAATTAGAAAACAATTATGTTAAAGCAAAAATATTACACTTAAATAATCCACTATTAATATAATGTAATACAAACATTCAAAATTAAACTAGTACATTAAAAGTTGCATAAATTGAAAGAATGAAAAACTAATCCCAAACTTTTAATTGATCAATTCATGCATCTAATTTCTGATACTAAACACAATGTATTTATTGCTTGTACTCCCGGCTGAATTGAATGCTGCTAATAGCTAGTTTATTGAAAGTAAATTACTGAGGCCCTCTCAAAAATCAATCAATTTTTACAGTCCAACCATTTTTATCTTCGGCAAGTCCCGTTTTGATAGAAGTAAGAGCTGTGTATAGTTTCTTTGACACCGTCTCTTCTCCAGTTCTGTAACTATACCTGAAGTAGAGAAACATAATATAAGAATATGTTAAAACATCTTTATATTTAAAGTAACTTAGCTAACAACGAAACCAAGATTTTCTCAGAAAATTTTACCTATGGCCTTGGTAAGTAATGCTGGAGACTGGGGAAACCACCATAGCATTTCCTGTGCAAAAAACTTCATCTGCTTCCCTCAGATCGTCAATTGAAACAAGCCTTTCACAAACCTGGTTATCCAAATTAATGAAGAAAAAAGAGAGGGTATTAATGACCGATTGGTATAGATCTATAAATACCTATTAGATTTAAATAATAAGTTTACTTTTATGTCTTTCAAGGTTACCAAAGCACAATGAAATCTATTGTGAGTGCTAATTGCATCATGATATTTCTAGGTTTTAACATAATTTCCATTCTTTAATAGGGTTATGAACCTAGAACCTTCCACTCGGAAGGCATTGCGTAACCTGGTAACCATTATTATATTGTTGCTTTCTACATGTTACTTAAGATGCAAATTTATACTTAAAAGAAGACTTGAGCTGTAAATTGATGTTGTATTTGCTAACCTGGTAACCAATATTATGAGCTAATTCCATGATACTTTTACGAGTGATTCCTGGAAGAATTGTTCCCTTTGCCGGTGTCGAGATTACCCCATCCTAGATAAGATTATTAATTTATATTTTAGATTATATCAATATTACGAAAATAATATATCATTAATTTGAAATTATAGTCCAGCTTATAAGATAATCTTTAAGTTCCTAAATATTACACAGGAACCTTAAGTATGCTCTCTTATTTTTTTTTTGTGTGTGAAAATGATGAAGAAAAAATACAGGGCCAAAAGAGTTTAGCTGAAAATGATAAAATTAACAAAAAGGAAAAAGAAAAAGAAAATAAAGAACCATCACTAATGTCTACAAATATATAACGTAACCTTGACAATAAAAAGATTGCTAGAAGAGGCCTCCTCAAGATATCTTTTATTGACTGAATCAAGATAAAGCACATCTGAGAAACCATTGCTCTTTGCTCTCATCTGTGCCTTGAACCCCTACCCCCAAATATTCAAAAATATTTAAGGTCACATGACAAGCTTATTCAATTCTTTTAGTGAAACATTTAGATTAGGCTATTTGGGTGATATAATCAACATTAATTACAATACGTACTGGTGCAAAATTGCCAATTGCTTTTACATCTCCGATCCCACCCAGGCTAGCTCGGTGGATTTCATCCTCAATTAACAAGTTGATTGGTTCCATTCCCTCCTGTAAAATACAGTGTCATTTACAATTCTGTAAACAAGTTTTATGAATTTTTTTAACATAACCAGAAGTTATTCTAAAAATCTACATACTTTGAAATAGTTTCCAACAGGAACTACATAGACCAAGCACATATATTCAGGTGCTGGGGTCAATGCCAGTGTTGCTCCACTCCCCATTAACAGTGATCTGATATAAAGGGAACCTTTTCCTAGAGGAGGTACCTGCCAAAAAAGAAATATACAGAAACAATTAATTTCGACTCGATTGTTCTTTATATCATGTAATGATTAATTTACTTAAAACATTTATAATGAATTTAATGTTATTTATTCTTCCTTTTTATAATTTGCAGCACTTACCCAACGCTTGTTTGCTAAAACAGTCTGTTTGACAGCATCAAGAAATTGATCAACAGATGGGGCAGGCATGCACATCCTTTGGGCACCTATTTGCATTCTTTTTGCATTCTCTTCTGGTCTAAAGAGAAGTATGTTCCCTTTTGCTGTTCTATAAGCTTTTAGACCTTCGAATATACCCTATTTTTTAAGAAAAATAAATGAAATATGTATTTATTAGAAAAATGTTATTTATTATATTTAATTATTCGAATTATTATATTTATCAGAAAACTGTAATGCTCTGAATGTGTTAAATATTGAAATTTATTTGCCAGAAAGCATTAATGGTCTAAAAATAAGAAAAGAAAGAACATTTTTGAAATAATTGAAAATAGTTACAGAAGGAAAGAGTTGAATCAGGCACGAACCTGACCATAGTTGAGGACACATGAAGAAGGGCTGAGCTCAATGTTGCCATGCCGGCTAAGCTTGCCGTGCTTAAAGTTATCATCTCTTGAGCATTTCATGACGTACATGTAGTCGGTTTGTGTGAAAGTGAATTCTAGGTTGTCCCAATCCATTTCCCTATTTTCTTCATCACTCCTGGTCGTATTAATTTAAGCGACGAATGCACTTATCATTTTTTTTCCGGTCATTACTGAAAACCCGAATGTTTTGGTTCAGAGCATAAAAAAATTTCATTATATTATTGGCCATGCTGTTCCCCGATTTAAGGATATGAATCCTCAC